>JAUTXX010487340.1:0-12448 GCA_032273605.1 Panulirus laevicauda | reverse complement strand
AGAGGGGAGGATTTCCAGCCCCCCGCTCCCTTCCCTTTTAGTCGCCTTCTACGACACGCAGGGAATACATGGGAAGTGTTCTCTCTCCCCTATCCCTTCACTTGACAAAATACAAGGAGAAATACATCTAGTCTGACAACATGCCAAGCGTCGCCTCTGAGCAAAATTCACTGAATTTTGTGACATCACTACTCTGGGTAACTGTACAAGTGTATACATGTATGTGTATGTATTGGTATGCATGTGTATATATGTGTATATGCATGTATGTATATGCATATATGTGTATGTGAGTGGATCAATCTTTCTTCATCTGTTTCCTGCCACTAATGCGTGAAACAACAATCAAGTATGACAAAGAAATATCAAATAAATACATATACATATTCAAAAACTATAATAATTATACTAATAAAGAAGAAAAATTCAATTTACTGTCTGCAGTGATCGCAATGACATTTAGTCCCATATATTCAGCTTCACGTTACTTATAATACATTTCCTTACATGTGTTATTTGCATAAACTACAGTGGAATGAAGGACTGTAGAACTACCAAAAGCTACATACTAACACTATCAACAATAAATGCTCACTGTGGAGCTACAAGATTCACTAGATTTGTGTCAAGATTATATTCATGCTTTCAACAAACCCAATGAACTGAATGTACATAACACAGCTATGAGTATCTGTGACCATGTCAGCCTGTTTTGGTCATTGAGGGCCTAGCTAAAGTTCAAATCTATTTCACCATTTTCTTTTTGCTGAAATCAACACATGAAAGGCAAATTTTCAATGATATGAATATGGTTATATTACATAACAAAAAAGTTAGCAGTCCCAAAACTATACTCAGAATGCTACAGATGTTAATACCTGACCTAACCTCACCTTGCACTCTTGAGCCTAAAGTAATAGAGGCACATACTTAAGTAACCTCTTTAATGATACTGATAATAATGCAAAAATCCTATATAGTTTTGGGTTATGTCTTTATCAATTTTCAAATCTATTATGTTTAATCTACAAGTGAATTTCCTGACTTAAGTCAAATGTGGTTCTTCACCACAATAGAATTGTTAACAACTATAACCATCATACTGAACAATCATCCAAGGAAAAAAGTAAAAGCAATTGGCTGCTTTACATGTCTCCATCCTTTATTAGATCTGACTCAGCAGACAGCAGAATCAGATATACGCTATATAAGGAAAAAGAGCTCTTCATCTTAGGAATTAGGGAGATGAAATGGATGTACTCACTGTTGAAATATTTTACTTATACCAATCAATTTTGTTTTCATATGCCAATCTGTAACATGTACTGCATGTATCAAATTTTGGACAATAAATTTCATACAATCACCAATTCACTAGTGCTTATGAGGCAATTCTTAGGATGTAGAAATTAAAAAAAATTACTAACTATTGACACGACATTCTACAATAAATAATATGAAAAACAATAATTCAATGTTTTTAACTGACGTTGATAACTACAGGTAAATGGACCCTTATATCACTGTAACATCCCAAAGCACAACAACAACTCAGAAGTTTGGGTATGAAATAGTTCAATTTGAGGGATGGTTATGGCAGTGCATACAATCTTCTGTTCCAATAGCCTCTTACAATATCTCACTTTGGAATTACAATTTTATTCATATAAACAAATCATTCATTTTAAACTTCATTGCATCTAATAATGATATACAATGTAATACATATAAAAAATGCCAAAAGTCTCCAGAACAATAACTATAATTAAGGATGTAGGTAAACTGATTAAACTAGCAAAAACCATAAAAATCAAAATAATTTCAAGGGCAAAAATGGGGACCAGAAAAAATAAATGCAGGACAAACATATTGCTAATAAGGGACAAATAATATCATCTTCTAATCTAAGATGCATATTTAAAATGATTTCATTCATTAGCATCTTAACTTTATATCATATTCAAGTCTTTCAACTACCAAGGGCCACATAGCCAATTTAAGCTATATTTTCCTCACTACAATACAATCAACTACTGCATTTCCTTGATTTCACAGTTCTATGGATCACTTTATCTACAAACACTGTCATTAAACTGCTTTTTCTTTCAAAGCACTTCCATAAAACTTTCCACTACAAATAAAGGGAAAATTTTCAGATTTCATATCTTTCTCATTGTATTAATGGACACCTATAAGAGATGTCTGGAAAACTGCATAACATTCAGCCTAAATACATGTGGAGCAGTCTTTCAGCAGTTATACTATTTATCTTGTTTCGATTTTATGATGCAACAATTCTCCCTACAATATAATCTACCAATGCATCTCCTCGATTTCACAGTTACTGATCACCTTATCTACAATCAATGTCACTGAACTGCTTTTTACTTTCAAAGCACTTCTATGAAAATCCTCCTCTATAAATAAATGAAAATGTTTCAGATTTCATTTCTTTCATATTGTAACAATGGATACCTATAAGATATGTCTGAAAAATTGCATAATATTCAGCTAAAAACATGTGGAGCAGTCTTTCAGCACTTATATTATTCATTTTCTCTTGATTTTTTGATGTAACAATTCTCTACTGCTCTACAAGTATAAAATATTCATTATCATTGTAGAAATCAAATGGTACTAAAGATAAACTTTGCTTGACATAATTGCACAGCCTTAACTCCTAGGTGTTTCAGCTTCCTTAAAATGTATCCACTTTTTCCAGTCTAGTGATTTTCTCTCCATATTTATTAAAGCTATATCATATGGGCTAGGTATGATGAAAAATATTTAGTTTTTTCTAAAAAGACAATAAAAATAATGGTGGAGAGACTGATTCCTATGCTCTAAAAGAAAATTCACCATAGACATTGCCAGTCTCTCCTGTTTTGTCAAAAGAGATAAACCTATTTGTAATTATTTCAACTAATCTAAGAACTTATCCACCCCTCTAAAAATACATCTCATGCAGGCTTACCAGTCACAGCCCTTAAAAACATTACATCCAAATCTTTATCTACCTATCTCCCCCATGTGCAAATAAACTTATTTTGTTCATCTGATTAGATGCAATTTCTTTTTTTTTATTGCCCCAAATAATTCATAAGACGAAATGAATTCATGATACTCTTTAATATCTGAATGACTTTACTGTGATAGTGAGGTAGCACCAGGAACTAATGGACATCAGATTCATTTACTTATATCCACTCTCTAGCTGTCATGGGTAATGTAACAAAACTAGGGCCACTCATCCAATGCCATCAAAGATGCAATAAATGTTCAAAATATGTACAGGCTGCTGTCTGTGTTTACCATTAGGTTCATATCAAAATTATTTCCCTACATAATAGACAATCTAAAAGTATAAATACTATAAAATCAGTAGCATAAAACTAAACCTTATATGGGTATACTCAGAAGAGAAAAATATAAAATAACATTAAAGTTTCACAGTTAGTACAAATAAGTAAAAAATGGATTGGGTAACAGTAGTTCTTATTTCTTGTTTTCTTGATTATGTCTTTATATGTCTAAATATATGACAAAACTTCCCACTACTCTACAATTAAATTCTTATTATGTTTGCTTCTGCTGTGATGGCTGCTGCTTTTGAACTTCAGTCATCTTCAAAGTGAACCTCAGGGTCATCAATGCTATATGAATTTTCACTTTACCTACTCCTTGAGTGTACATTGCTGGAGGTCAATTACTAACGACAGAATTGGCTAGCAGGTCATGGGTGCTTAGCATCCACATTACTTGCTATGCCATTTGAAACTGAGTCAGTGGGTAAGCTTGTGCCCAAGATTAAATGTACTCCCATGGGAAGGAAGCATTTTAAGAATTAGCATTCCATGTACTAATGACAATAACAGGATGCAGATCAAAGCTTTGTTGAAATGTAAAATGGGATGAGATATTGTGTCAATAACCACATATGAACAAATATCAGAGGTTCCTTATCTCTTGTGAGCCCATAAAAAGGCAGCATTCTGAAGAGAATTATCTGGTGTATGTACATGTGTATATATATGTATGTCTGTGTATGTATATGTATGTATATGTTGAAATGTATATGTATGTATATATGCATGTATGGGCATTTATGTGTATGTGGGTGAGTTGGGCCATTCCTCGTCTGTTTCCTTGTGCTACCTCGCAGACACGGTAGATACAATTAAGTATAATAAATAATTCTCACCAAAATTTTCAGCTATATATCAAGTGGGATGAAATATACTGTTGCCATCCACACAAGACCAATACCACCTGATCCTTATCTCTATTACCCATATGATGGTAGTACAAAATATCTTTTTGATGTCCCCAAGCAAATACTTCAGTAAGCACCAAAGGTATGGCAGCAACTGCTGTATGGGTGTTTCAAATGTGCCACAATCCTTCTTATTCTGAACAGTTATCCAATATGAAATACTGCCTGCTTATCTGGGGTGACTCCTCCTCCATCCACAAGAGTTTTCAACAACTTTCCTCCTATCATCCCTTTCCAACCATCCATTAATGTCCACAATGATGTTTATGTTCTCAAGAAGTGAACTGGTGTTTCCCACTCAACAAGGCTTGGACCTGTATATTATGACTGGTTGCTGCCTCACATAGCTTATGTATGAAGACCAGGAACATAAGGTTTGACTATTTTTATACCTCCTCTTTACCTTACACAACTAAGCTGAGAAAACCTCTTCCTTCTTTTGTGCAAGGAATACAGCAAATTGGAGCAACAAGCATTTAATGGGCTGAATCAAGCATAAAATCAGATGAGGAAAACCATGCAAAGGTCTATAGGGGCTAGTTTTGGACAGAGGATTCTAGTTTCAGTGCATTGTACATGACAGTTAGATTATGTATGTAAATGAAAAAGGCTATTTCTTTGTCTGTTCCTGGCACTACCTCACTGACTTAGGATACGGTAAACATCCGTGTCGTAGAATGTGACTAAAAGGGGGAGGGAGTTAGGGGGTGGAAATCCTCCCTCTCATTTTTAATTTTCCAAAAAAAGGAACAGAGAAGGGGGCCAAATGAGGATATTCCCTCTAAGGCTCAGTCCTCTGTTCTTAACGCTACCTTGCTAATGTGGGAAATGGTGAACATGTATGAAAAAAAATATATACATACACTATCTATCCCCGACAAACATCTGATTTCAGTTCTGATAGCCAGTTGGATCTCGAAATTAACGTAAGTCGAACATGTGTCAGCATGGCATGTAGAATTTGTATACCTGTACAGAAATTATCGTACTCAATTTCTATCACATTAATTCTTTTATGTCAACCACCTTTATTATACGATTCTGTAGTTTCATTTTACCTTTTATTTAAGATTCTTTAGTTCATATTTCATTTTCATCTTTTATGTGATGCAAGTTCTATAATGATTATCCCATTCTTGCTTAACCAGTTTTATGAAATGACATTTCTTTAAATCACTATGGCTTATTAAAAAATAAAAATCTCTGGTTTATCTTTTACCTTTTCAGCAGCTCCCCCATCAGCACTTGCTGTTTCACCTGTGACTCAAATGTTGTGCAAGCTATATCTTCTTTTAAATCTTATCAAACCAAACATGACTTGCTGTGAAGTTCTCGACAAGTTAATTGGGAGGTAAGTTTGAATGAAAAAAACTGGAGGAACAATGGAAGTGGAAGTGAGTTACAGTGTGGGGGAGGGGGCGAAGGTTCTGGGAGCAATGAAGAATGTGTGGAATCAGAGAACATTATCTCAGAGAGCAAAAATGGGCATGTTTATAGGAACAGTAGTTCCTACAATTTTATATGACTGTGAGGCATGGGCTATAGATAGGATTGTAAGGAGGAGGGTGGATGTGTTGGAAATGAAATACTTGAGGACAATATGCGGTGTGAGGTGCTTTGATCGAGTAAGTAATGTAAGGTTAAGAAAGATGTGAGGAAATAAAAAGAATATAGTTGAGAGAGCACAAGAGGGTGTGTTGAAATGGTTTGGACATATGGAGAGAATGAGTGAGGAAAGATTGATGAAGAGGATATATGTGTCAAAGGTGGAGGGAACAAGAATATGCAGGAGACCAAATCAGAGGTGGAAGGATGGAGTGAAAAAGAATTTGAGTGATTGGAGCCTGAACATACAGGAGGGTGAAACACGTGCAAGAAATAGAGTAAACTGGAACGATGTGGTATACTGGGGTCAATGTGCTGTCAGTGTATTGAATGAACCAGGGCATGTGAAGCATCTAGGGTAAACTATGGAAAGGTCTGTGGAGCCTGGATGTGGATAGGGAGCTATGGTTTCCGTGCATTATACATGACAGCTAGAGACTGAGTATGAACAAATGTGGCCTCTTTGTCTGTACATTTGCTGCTGTCTCACTGGGGATAGCAATGCTGTTTTCCTGTGGGGTGGAGTAACAACAGGAGCGGATGAAGACAAGCAAGTATGAAGGTGTACATGTGTATGTATGTAGTGTCTGCATATGTGCACTTATATGTATGTATATATTGATATGTGTATGTATGTATATGTGCATATGTGGGCGTTTATGTATATATAAGTGTATATGAGTGGATGGGCCATTCTTCGTCTGTTTCCTGGTGCTACCTTGCCTACGAGGGAAACGGCAATCAAGTATGATAAAAATATAAATAATAAAATGTTGATATGTATATGGGGCAGCTAAAGCATGGAGAAAGTACCATTCTTTCTATCTCTACATTCTCATTTTGGTTAGATCCACACCCATTGAGACATCCCAGCCTAAGCCTATGAGGAGGATGAGCAATCTTTGATTGGCTCCTTACCCAAGGATATCTGTTCTGAAATAATCCTGGTGTTACTCAACTCAAGGATCCCTTTTCTATGTGCTTGTGCAGCCACAAGACAGGGACAGGATGGACTATTTTGCAGCAAAATGTTCTTTGGTGAGACTACACTTTGTTTCATATATGTATGTATGTGTGCTTTTCTCTTGATAATCATATCTAGCTTATGCAGCAGCTGACCTGATATTTGAACCCATTTCCTTAATCTAATTTTGTTGGATATGTACTGTATGGTCCATTTGGTTAGCCTGAGCTCATGTTGACCACAAAAATGAAAACAGTGATTAATAAACTACCTACCTGGAAGCCTCCAAATGAAGGAGTGCTGATGGTGCAGGTTCTCTCCATTCTGGGACAAACACAATGAAAGACAGTGGCTCATGGGACTCTGACAACAGCTTCTCAAAGTGCCGCACTGTCGCCTCCATTAGCTCCTCACAAAATGGGGGATTTGCCTCAAATGATCCACACACTGGTTTGAAATCTAGAATTGGTCTGTAGTGAAAAATAAAAGTTTTCATAATTACAACCCCTGATGACATTCACACCCACACAACAAAAATAAGTTGCCCTAATTAAATCAATTTCATCACAGGTAGAACAACACACAATCAAATATCTCTAATGGAAGAATGTCTGACAAAGGAGAGCATTTCTATGCTGGAGTTAACACTGAATTACAAGCTGTAAGCTTTGTTTCTACATTAGTTTATCAAATCCTTTTAGCTGGATCTTTTGTGAGGAAAGAAAAATTCCCAAGGGAAAAAAAATTAATAATTCATAAAATTTCATATGGAAGAATGGCCATTTCTACACAAAGTAATGGCACTGTAATGCTCCATTTGACATATTATAACAGCTTTCAATTTCAGGAGGGTACAACTCACAAAATGACAGTGATAGATTGATGGTGATTATTTAAGATTTCAACAGTCACTCCAATTAAAAAACTGTCAAAACAGACTCTTTGCCTGAGGAGCTTGCAGAATCACAACATGCACTCTACAGATCTGATAAAAACCCTTGAATGAGAGGTGATACACTTCACCTCAGCAAAATATACTCTTGCCTTCAGCTTTAATCTTTGCATATCAATAATCATTTCATTACTCCATGTAAACTTAATCATATTAAACCAAATTTCAACATTCAATTTTCATGTACAATACCTCATGTTTCTACATGCTTAAATCTTACTAAATTTATGATTTCACTATTCATATCTAACAAAATCTCCAAATCAACATTGAACTATGCCTCTTATAAGCCTGAATTAAAACTAAAAACACACACCTATACTGTCACTGAAAAAAATTCCTCAATGCAACCAGAACCTTAGCCCCCTGGTTGGGTGAATGCACAGAAAATTTTTAAGACTTTGTGAAAGTTTAAGTTCAGCAAAGAGTATAGGGGATTACAGTTCAGTTTTTCAAAGTAAGAAGCTGTAACATAATAGAGAATGTTCAAGAAATGGGGCCCTACAAGTGTAAAACTCCCTCACTATACAATGCAAATAAGTTATACATATGATAACTTCCATACATAGTTGCTAATAATTCATCCATATCCTTGGCATGATAGAAATAGCTGGCTGCTGGGGTGAAATATTTTTTGGGGAAAATATTTTATTGTTGAGTAGGAAGGCCGTACCAGCAATCTGGGACATTTGGAGAGGGGAAATGGCAGGGTGAATGATTATACCACTGAACAATCCCACCTGCCATTCAGAGTAAAGCGGGCAGGGAGTGATGGGGTCGAGAGAGAATGTTGTAGCCAGGATGGGAATGCATCGAGGAGAGGAAGGATGTGTAAGCCCTCCGTAAGAACAAGCAGATAAGGGTCCAGAGGGCCTGAGGCTGCTTCTGCTGCTAATGATGATGACGATGATAATAATAATAATATTAATCATTTTTTCTTTTCATATTTGTCCACTACTTCCCTCATTAGTAAGGTAGGGCCAGGAACAAAGAAATGACACATTCACTCAAATCTATTCTTTAGGTGTCATTTGCAATGCACTCAAATCACATACCCTATCCACAACCAGGCCTCACAGACCTTTCTATGGTTTCCTCCAGCCATTTCACATGCTCTGGTTCAGTCCACTGACAGCAAGTTGCCCCTGTAAACCACATCATTCCAATTTACAATATCTTGTGCACGCCTTTCACCCTCTTGCATGACCAGGCCCCAACCTCAAACAATATATCTTCTCTGTCAACCCTTTCCTCACTCATTCTTTCCATATGTCCAAACCATTTTAAGCACATCCTATTCAGCTCTAAACCACATTATTCTTGATGCCACACCTCTCTTTTAGCCTTTCATAATAATTATAATAGTAATTAAAATAGTGATAGTAATAATAATTATTCATTCATATTTGATTGCCATTTCCCGCAATTGCAAAGTACTGCTAGAAGCAGATGAAGAAAGGCCCAATCCACTCACAACCAATTTCTAGTTGTCTTGTATAATGCTCCCTATCCATGAGCAGGCCCAACAGACCTTTCCATGCTTTTATCCCGGCCTTTTCACATGCTCTGGCTCAATCCATTGACAATACATCAACCTCTGTATACCTCCACATCATTCCAATTCACTCTATACTATTCATGCCTTTCACCCTCCTGCAAGTTTAGGCCATAATCACTCAAATTTTTTTTTCACTCCATCCTCCCATCACCAATTTGGTCTACCCCTTCTTGTTCCCTCAACTTTTGACATATATCTTCTCTGTCAACCTTTCCTCACTCATTCTTTCCATATGTCCAGACCATTTCAGCACATCCTCTTCAGCTCTCTCAGCCACAGTCTTTTAATACCACGCCTCTTTCTTACCCTTTCAAAACTTATTCGTTCAATCCACCTCACACCACATAATGTCCTCAAACATTTCATTTCCAGTACATTCACCATCGTCCACACTTCCTCATCTATAGCCAATACCTCAAATCTGTGTAATATTGTTGGGACTACTATATCTTCAAACATTACCCATTTTTTCCCTCCCAGTTAACATTTTCTCTGTCCAAAATTCTTCAGTGCTTCCACAACCATCACTCCCTCACCCATCCCATGACTTGCTTCCACTTCCATGGTTCCATTTGCTGCCAAATTCACTCGCTGATATCATCTAAAAATTTCACCTCTAATTTTTCTCAATTCAAACTTACACCCAAACAAACATATTCCTCAACCATGATAAACCTAATTATCATAACCTTACTTTTATTCACAATTACTCTCAACCTCCTTCTATCAAACAATCCTCCAAACTCAGTCACCAACTTCTGTAGTTTCTCATTTGAATCTGCCACCAGTGCTGTATCATCTGCAAACAACTGCTGAATCACTTCCCAGACCCTCCTGTCCTCCACAGACATTTACCTCCCTTACCACTCCATCCATAAATAAATTAAACATCCATGGTGACATCACACACCCCTACCACAGACCAACCTCCATTAGGAACCACTCACTCTCCTCTCTTCTCTTCCTACTTGAAAAAAGCAAATGCCTGGACCACACCTTCCGTACCACTCCTAAAACCATACATAAAAAAGGGTGACAAAATGATTTACTCCACTTGTTAAAAAGAAATGAAACAAGGTTAACCTCTCACAGCATTCTATATCCTTCATCCTCCTATTCATGTACTGGAAAAATTTCAGCCATATACAGAATTAAGAGTTAAAGCCACATGTAGTAGGGGCAATGGTTTTCTAAGACTGCCTTACCAAACCCATGACATAGGTCTTTCTGTATTTATCTGAAAGTCTCAATCTTAGGATCTGATGGGAGTGCTGGTGCCCAGTGCAATAACCTTACATATTATCTTTCCATCTATTACTTTTAGTTCCTTTCTCTTCACATATCCTCAATCCACTTCTAGTGTTATAAGGTGTACAAGTGCTTCCACACCAACATAAGTACTTCGGAATCTTTTCAATTTGCACATCAAGGTGATGTGTCCAATAACTAATGTTCCCAACCACAATTCTACCCCAACACTCAAAAGTTTCCGTAGTGCATATTAAAAAATCATGCCTCTGGCACTCTAATCTGAAATGTACTTTGCCCCCAAACAATTCAAGCACTGTATCTGCCCATTTCCTTCAAAGTCTACTTAGTAATTTCATACAAACCTTCCCAGCATATGAAATACATGTAGGTTTTGAAGTATGAAAACACTTTCAACAGTAGTATCTATGGGCAATCAAAATCATCTCAGATCTCTTAGGGTTTGAAATCTCTTATCCCCCTACATTTCAGTAAGTTTAATGCCTATCACCCTAAATTAACCACCTATTCCATGGTTTACAGCCTTGGCTTGGCCAAGGACCTCTCCAACCAATCAAAAATCCTCACTAAGCAATTCACACTCTTCTGTGAGTATGGTAAGTCTAATCAGATGTAATCCTAGCCTGACCCTGCAAGGAGGATGAGCACTCCTGATTGGCTCCTTCTGTTCCATCTTTTAGAAATTGAAATATAAAAAGGGGAGGGTTTCTTCTGTTTCCCCTTTTAGAAAGTTAAATACAAGGAGGGGAGGGTTTCTGGCCCCCCGCTCCCGTCCCCTTTAGTCGCCTTCTACGACACGTGAGGAATGCGTGGAAGTATTCTTTCTCCCCTATCCCAAGGGATAGGGGAGAAACAGGAGTGGTGGGAGTATGTGATAGAGTGTAAGAAAGTAAACTCTAGATTGATAAGGGTAAAACTGAAAGTTGATGGAGAGAGATGGGTGATTATTCGTGCCTATGAACCTGGTCATGAGAAGAAAGATAATAAGAGGCAAGTGTTTTGGGAGCATCTGGCAGAGTATGTTAGCTTTGATGCACGAGACCGGGTTTAGTGATGGGTGATTTGAATACAAAGATGAGTAATGTGGCAGTTGAGGGTGTAATTGGTGTACACGGGGTGTTCAGTGTTGTAAATGGAAATGGTGAAGAGCTTGTATATTTGTGTGCTGAAGAAGGACTGGTAATTGGGAATACCTGGTTTAAAAAGAGATATATACATAAGTATACATATGTAAGCAAGAGAGATGGCCAGATAGCATTATTGGATTACGAGTTAATTGATAGGCATGTGAAAGAGAGACTTTTGGATGTTATTGTGCTGAGATGGGCAACTGGTGGGATGTCTGATAATTATCTCATGGAGGCGAAGGTGAAGATTTGTAGAGGTTCTCAGAAAAGAAGAGAGAATGTTGGGGTGAGGAGACTGGTGAGAGTAAGTGAGCTTGGAAAGAAGACTTGTGTAAGTAAGTATCAGGAGAGATTGAGTGCAGAATGGAAAAGGTTAGAGCAAATGACATAAGGGGAGTGGGGGAGGAATGGTACATATTTAGGGAAGCAGTGATGGCCTGCACTAAAGAGGCTTGTGGCATGAGAAAGGTGGGAGGTGGGAAGATCAGAAAGGGTAGGGAGTGATGGGATGAAGAAGTAAGATTGTTAGTGAAAGAAAAGAGAGAGGTATTTGGACGATTTTTGCAGGGAAGTAGTGTGAATGACTGGGAGACGTATAAAAGAAAGAGGCAAGAGGTCAAGACAAAGGTGCAAGAGGTGAAAAAGAGGGCAAATGAGAGTTGGGGTGAGAGAGTATCTTTAAATTTTAGGGAGAATAAAA
>JAUTXX010487229.1:0-12448 GCA_032273605.1 Panulirus laevicauda | reverse complement strand
CAGGCCCCACAGAACTTTCCATGGTTTACCCCAGACGCTTCACATGCCCTGGTTCAATCCATTGACAGCACGTCGACAAAGTTAGATATAATGAGATATAATTGGAATTGAAATAGAGACATTGGAATGGATATAAAAGAAATGGAAGAATGCAGAACTGAGTCATCAATGTATGAATGTATTTGGTTACTTTGTAAAGAAATAAGTTCATTGATGAAAGGGAGGAAGAGGAGAAAATTACTGGACAGGAACCTCAGAAACACTGTTGTTGATAGAAAAAGGATTCATGGGTTGTTTATCATCATATGCAAAAATGGGCCAACTTCCCCCACATATGAAAGGGAGGGCTGCCAAGGTTCATAAAAACCTTTATTTATTTTTAGCCATTTTAAGAATCTAGTGGGAAGAAGATCCAAAATTATAAAAAGCAAAGATCTAATAAACAAGCTAGATGCATCTAGTGTATCATTGAACAATGAGATAGTGAGGATGAAGGACATTTGCTTTATGTTAAGTTATATGGAAAAATAGAAGAGGTTGGACCCAGGTCTGGGCCTCAGAGAAGTGACTCCATGCCTCTTCTTATTGTTCAGCCTGTTTAGACCCTGAAGATCAGGCCCAAATCAAAGCCTTTAGAGATGTGGACATCAACAAATATAGGATGCCAAAAATTTCTGTGAAAGGATGACCAGATATTTCCAACATAAGAAAGGATATCAGTGAAGAATAACTTTAAAAACCATATTAATGATCAAGAAGTTGTGAAATTCTCTATCCCTAAGGAAATCAGTGTTCGGGAGAGTTTCAAAGTTTTTTTCATGATTACCTTTCCTACCTGGTGAAGAAGCATGAAGGACAAAGGAACATAACCTCCTTTTCCCTCATCCAATATCTAGCTGTCATTTATAATGTACCAAAATCAGAGTCTTTCCCCTGTTAAACCTCATAGAATTCTGCATGGTTAAATGATCATGTTGCATGCCCTGTTTCATCTCACTGACAGCTCATCTTTTCCCATGTACCATATCTGCCCAATTCAATTGGTCTAATGAATCCCTTTTGCTATCCTTAATGTTTTGGCCCTGATACCCTCAAGCCCTCCTCACTTCATCGTTCCATCTCCTTTTCAGATTACCCTTTCTCTTGTGCTCCTTCCATTTCTGATGCATATATCTACAAGTTAGCCTTTCTTCGTTCATCCTTTCCTTATGCCAGAACCAATGTAGCATGCACTGTTAGATCCTCAGTAAAAACTTCACTTATCACGCTTCTCTGACACTGTCATTCCTCGCACAATCAACTTACCTCATACCACATGATGACCATGGCCATTCCATTTCCACTGCACTTACCCACTTCTGTTCTTTGACATTCAGGGCTCAAGGTTCCATTCTTAAAAATGAAGTTAGGGCAACTATACCCCAAACATAGCTAGTTTTGCCCTGACACATGGTGACATTTTCTTCCACATGTTCATTAATGGACCTAGTACCAGAGCTCCCTTCCATGCTATAGCTTATTTCAGCTCCTATGGTTCCATCTGTTGCTGTGTCCACTTCCAGGTACCAAAATCTTTCCACATTTCCCACATCCTTCCCATTTAAGCTGATACTGAAACCATCCTATCACATTCCCCTTGTTGTACCTCATTACCTTACTTTTGTTCACATTTACTCTCAACATTTTCCTTTCACACAAACACCCAAATTCTAACTCCAGATTCTAGAGCTTATCTCTGGAGTCAGCTGTCAGTACCATGTCAACTGCAAACAACATCTGGTTCATTTCTAATGCCCTCCCATCCCAAGCATACTTTAGACTTGCCCCATGCTCCAAGACCCTCACATTTACCTCTCACACCACATTGTCAATGAACAGATTACTGGTAAGCAGCCATGGTGACATCGTACACCCTTGATGTGGACCCACCCTTTCTGGGAAAGACTCACCCTAATTTCTTCTTACTTACATTAGTGCCTTACTCTCCAAGTAAAACTCAACACATTTAGTAGCTTTCCAACTGCCCACATAATTTAAAGCACCTTCCACAAAGCTTCTCTATTAGCTTTAATTTATCCATTTTCCAGATTCATTAATGCCACATGCACATCCCTTTCATCAAGTCTGATCCAAACACCCCCTATGTCTTCTAAAACTGCATTGCTCCATTTCAATTGGGAGTTTTGTGTATGTTAGTACATTCTCAGTCATTACTCTCCCATACACCTTGCTAGGTTATTTCTTTGTAATTTGAACATTCATTTTTGACCCCTTTGCTTCTATATAAAGATACTTTACATGTATTCTTATCATCTCACATGGATTTTTGTGGAACTTTTGCTGTTGCCCTCATCTGTCCACATCCTACTTTCTGCTGCACATGCAAGTACTACCTCTTTAAATGCGTTTCAATCTTCTCACATTCCTCTTGTTTCATTTATTTGCACTATGCCATTCTTCACTCTGATACTATATCAGATAGAAATACATGTTTATAAAGCTAAATACATTGTTAGAAACACACAAACAATTGAAAGACGGGATGACAGATCTCTTGAAATAATGTGTTATGAATATTTACTAAGGCAAGATGAACTGGTTGTAGCTATGGATTATTTTGAAGGTTGGAAAACTAAAGGTGCTGGTAATGGTGGAAGGAGAATACACAAAATGAATAGGAATTTTGAAAGGCTCATGTCTCCTTACATTTGGTAGTTACATTGTCTAATTATGAAACTATGCCAATTCAAAATTAATATATATCACCTGCTCCACTTCTTATCTTCAAGGATGACCTAATTTTCCTAGTGTTTAGAGTACTTTGGCTTTCTTTGGATGTTATATGATGATATAATTGTTAGCTTCCTTAGCTTGCTCTCTGTAATAAATAAAGTTATGGAGATTGAGATTTTTCGTAGGAAAGAAAATCGTGAAAATCATGAAACCCCAACTACTGCATCATCGGGAGGGACTGGTGCTCCTATGAGTGTTGGCCCTGGAAGTGGTGGTAGTTGTGATAAAAGAAAGCGGAAGAGATCATCTTCAAGTGATCACCCTCTTCCTCCCCCACCTCCTCCCCCTGCTCCTCGGGAACTTCCTCCAGCACCTGGAACACCTACCAAACAGGTCAGGAAAGGCAAATTCTATTGAAATTAAGAATTGCATCACCTGTTTTTACCATCCTGGTAATATTCTTTGTTGCTGTTTGTTATAACATTGTGTTAAAGTTTTGCGTTAGTACTAACCAGAAAATTCCCTTCTTTGCATGAAAGAGTTACAATTCACCTTCAAGGCTCAATCATCTCTTCCTAGCACACCTTGTTGACATGGGAAAAGATGAGAGGTATGAAAGAAGCTACATAAAGCAATTGACAGAACTTCAGGGACAAATAATAGACAGTCCTTTCCCATTAAGGCAGCAACATCATATTATGGAGAGTCTTACAACCCTGGTGTTATTTGACCCTGCTACTTTTAGTGAGACTCTATCATTGCTAATGGATAGAAAGGAGTACTGTCCCTTTGAGGACCTTTGCACTGTAAAGAAGTCTGTCATTTCCCTTTTTCTACTCAGAATACAGCTTTAGAGCTACAAGAGCTGCATAAAACTGGTCCAGGGGCTGTGCACTAACTTTGAATGTGACCAAAGCTGAATAGCTGTTTTAGCATATTTGTTATTACCATGCTGATGGTTGCAGACTTTTCTTGCTCTTTCACACTTTTTTGCCATCCCATATCACTGAGTTAGTGCCAGGAATGGATGAAGGAAAGTCCTCATTTTCTCACATCCATTCTCTAGCTGTCAAACCACAGCCCCCTGTCCATTGCCATCCCATATTGCTGAGTTAGTGCCAGGAACGGATGAAGGAAAGTCCTCATTTTCTCACATCCATTCTCTAGCTGTCAAACCACAACCCCGTGTCCACAATCAGGCTTCACATACTTCTGTTTGGTTCCCCCAGGAGCTTCATACATCTTAATTAAGTTTATTGACATTGTGTCGCCCCCTGTATACCACAACACTCCATTATACTTTATCCTTTGCAGATTTGATTTGTCTTCTTGTTTCATACTGGAGGCTTCAATCACAGATGTGATATCAGAAAGGCTTAAAGATGTTGAGTTAAAAGGAAAAAAGAGAAAAGTAATCAATATTAGAGTTTTTGAGGAGTTTGAAAAGAAATATTTTATAAAGGAGTAAATATAATATATTAGGAAAGAATGAGAAAGTAAAGAGTTCCAAAGCTTTGCAGTGTAAGGTAAGACATTGACATTAAAACTGTAAACACTTGAGTCCACGTAGGCCTCACAGTAACCATGTGATACAGTTGTTGGCTCAGTAGTTCTTGGTCTGGCTTATTCCTGAGGCATTAAAGGAGACATTTCATGGGATAGAGTGATATGCTATGATGTTCCAACCCACTGCAAGTGTTTTGTTGTGTCCAACCTTTGCTAGCAATGAAAGGAATGTCAAAACTCATCCATATGGAAACATACAATGATATACAATGAATTGCAACATATTTTCAGTAATGAAACTATCCTTATGTATGCCTCTGAACCGTAATAGGCATTCTTTATGTCAATCGTTTATGTGGTAAAATTTTTTTTTGCAGGTCTTTAGTTGCATCTTTGGGAAATTGAGAGCTCAAAGTCCAATCAGGTTTTAAAACATTATAATGCTTGCAGCTGAGTGGTATGAATCGTCCCATGCCTGGTCCACCCATGAAGATCACAGTGACAGGGAATGTAGCCCGTGGCACACCTGGCACACCAGTATCTACTCTTGGGGGCCACACACAGAAGGTACTTTGTACATGTATGCTTAGTCGTCAGGATATGTGTTTTTGCTGGATTTGAGATATCAGGCAGTGCTTTACTGGAGCTACATTAACCCTGTAGCCCATATGCTGACTTTATAGTGTTAAAGTGGAGGCCAGAGCTATCTTGCACCCTGTATGTCAGGATTACTAATCTTACTTTTTGTCTCAATAAAACTAGGTACCAGGTTAGTCTTAATATCTTCCAACATGCACCATACAACTATGTTTCCCATTTTTGTTTCTAACCTCACAATATTTGGCATCATTCTTTTCTTTCGTTATGAATTATTTGATTTTTCTAATAAATGTGACAATCTTTTTGAAATAGCAAGTTTTTCACTTCCTCAAAAACTCTTCCATCTAAGCCTTGATGAGTAACCTTCAAACATTAAAAAGCGAATGAAAAACAGTCCTTGAAAGGGACACCAGCAGTCCTTGCAAGTATAAACTGCATGATGTAGGATGGCTCTAGGCACTGCTTCTTGGTTGGGTAAGTTAGAAATGTGGTACTCCCCTGTGCATTTGCTCTCTGTTGCTTACCTTATTTGAAGGTTCTTATTTTTAGGTTTATTGTGTTCTTATTATGTTTGGAAAGTTAATAGATATTGTATAGATCTTCATGTCACTGTTTTATCCTTTCTAAGGTTTGATACAAAAATTTAACTCAGGCTTGCTTTCAATATATAACTATAATGCTGATGCTTCTTACAGTTTACTTTAATGATTGATATTCAAGAAGAGAGACTGCTTTGCTTTATTAGAAAACAATGATTAAGATAATTATGGGTTGACTTAAAAGTTAGGTTGGTTGAGGGAACCAGGGCTGGAAACTTTTAGTAATGTGCAATTTTTTTGTTCAGTTAAACTTTATGAGGTAAAATTGGGGCTTTCAACTTAACCCACAGATTGTAGACACAAAGAAAGGTCATCTTCATCAAAACTACTACTACAATTTTTAGTGCATCTATGGGTGACTGAAGCTCACAAGTACATGATCTGTTTGCAGCTTCTTGGCAACAGATAGCTTTCATAAGATGTGAAAAGAGCGATATGTATACAAATTATTGGAAGCAATATTTCTGGGGGGTTTTATTGTAACTAACAATGAAATTATACTTTCCAGGTAATTCTTGTGTCAACATCTGGGGCAAGTGGTGTGGGTGGAAGTATGTACCAGCGTTCTCTCAGTGTTCCTGTAATGAAAGGTGGTACTGGAACACCTCCAAATGTGTTACGTGGTGTCCCATCAGCTGGGAGTGCAGTACCTGCAAGTCAGATACAACCAGGTATAACATCTGATATAATCATTTCATAATCTATTTCATTCATATATGAAGATCTTTTGTTGGTAAGCACTAGATCTGTAAATATGAAACCATAGTTCCAATTGGTCTCAGATACATTTATGTAATTCCTGTACTCGTATTGTCACTACATCTCTCCTGTTATACAATTAAGTTTTTCCGTGAATGGATGGAAGATACAAAAGCTAGTTGAATGAAATATTTGGGCACTTTATTTACTGGAAGACATTTACTTATAATTTTTCTGAAAGTATGTATTGATCAGATGTTCATCATGAGAATGCTTTTTGGAAAAAAATATTTCAGAATGCAAATGGATGAAATGTTTCCTAATGATATGAAAGGAAAACCAGTATGAAAAATGAATCATACATGAAAAGTCTTTACTCCATGTCAGTTTTTGCAGTAATGAAGTTGCAGTTGTCAGAATCCACCATTTCATGTATGGCACATGACTGAAATTAGTTATGTATGTCGCTGATGTTGCAAAGCCCAAAGGGGTACAATCCCCTGTTGGATGTTTCCCTTTCCCTTTAATATTCTTATTCGGGAGAAATAAATTTTGAATCATGGTAGGCAGAATAATGTGAAACTAGCATGCTGCAATATAGCGATAGGGTCAGGTAACATTGGATTGGTTGTAGAAAACCACTTTATGATGATAATTTACAAAACATTAAGTAGACACAACTGTTGAGCATTTAGTACCCTCAGCTTTAATTGGGCTCTAAAAAGTTTCTGATGAAACATTACTTCTACATCATGAACTTTATAACTTTTATATCCTTTCAAATACACACTGCAATTCATTCTCTCCATTGCATCCTTTTGTCCTTAATGTCTGGGCTGTGAGGCTGAATGCTGTCATGAGTCTGAACCAGGACATATGAAGTTGTTGAGGTAAACCTTGGAGTAGCCTGAAGGGCCTGGCACATGACAGCTAAGGATTGGACATGCACAAATAAAGTGGGAAAGGCCACATTGTTTTTCTCCCATTAGAATTTCACTTAACTCTCATGTTTCACTTATTTCCATTGGTTCCTTGGGAATATGACTTTCGTATACAAATATCACTGTTGTAAAACTAAATCTTTATATATCCTCAGGGGGCAGTGTTGGTTCAGGGAGTATGATCGTTCCCTCTACATATTCTGGGGGTGGACCACTTGTTTCCGGAGGGATGCCACCATCAGGTAAGTGATGCTTTCTTTATGATATTGGGATTTTTCTTCTTAATACCTTCTGATGTGATTTCCGATATATTTTTGTGTTACTGCATTTCTCATTTGTAAGGAAAAGGAAAAATGATTTGTGTATGCATATCTGCTAGGAGTATCCCTAGAAACTGTGGTGTAAGATTACCACTAACAAATCTCAAGTTTTATTGATTAAGATGACAAAGAAGTAGGAGAAGGGGACTGAAAATATTCCCCTCTAATACTATCTCTTTCTAAAAATAGATACAGTAGAAGTAGCCAAGCAAAAATTTGTCCTCGAAGATGCAGACTGTGTACATGGGTTCTGGTCTTAAATGAAACGGAGTTTAAGGGAAGAGGGGTGAAGTGGTTCAGGTATTGTTAGCAGGTAGAGTTCATGGTTAGTGAGAGGATGAGCAAAAGAGTGGGTGGCACTTCTGATGGAGCATGAGCTGTGGGACTGTGCTTAAGAGTTTATGAATGAGTCAAAGATTGATGTGGTTTAGAATTCAAGTAGTTTACATGCTGTATGGAGTCTCATGATTTATGGGGAGAAGTTTGTGTTATATTGCATGGTATATTTTTGTGCTATGTACATTTTACCGGTATGGTTGGTTTAGGAAGGGGAAATTATCCAGGGTAAAGCCTTGAAGCTTGGATTCTATTTACTGTGTAAATTCTGGCCAGTCTGCTTTCCTATAGTTTGCATATGTGGCTGTGTGAGTTGGTTAGGCTATGTGTTAGAATGGTTAAATGGTCAATGGAGAGTTTGTTTTTTAAGCTCCAGGTGGTCCTTGTATGTAGTATTGAAAAATGCAAGGTGAGGGTAGCTGCTAAAGATAGTCATTTGGAAGTTTGGTTGGTTAGTTGCATATATTGAGAATGTTGAAGGAATACAGTTGGTTTATGAGTCATTCACCAGAGAGATCTTGGGTATGAGTTTTGAGTCATGCAGGATGATGTTGAAATCTCCACATAGATAAGAGTTGGGTTTGTTGATTATGTTCTGTAGTTGGGAAGTGTATCTGGGAGGGCAGGTGGTAGGAAGAGCTACATATGGTAGGTGTTCATAAGTGTTGTGCAGTTTCATTTTATTGATAGTAATTCAAGAGTGATGTCATTGTTTGTGATCTTGTGTTGAATGTTCTCTGGAAATGGGATGTAGGGGTATATAAATGATTGGGTTCTCCCCCTTGTTTTTGTTGTCTATTATGTTTTGTGGTTGCATAATTACAGAAGGGAGGGAGGATGGATATGGGTGAAAGTCTTATTTTCTTAGAGAAAGGATTGTGTATGTTTAGTTTTGCAGTAGGTTGTATTCTTCATTAATGTTTTTGGTGCCATTGATGCTAAGTTGTAGGTTTTTTCTGTGTGAATGAGATATTGTGGGATGGTGGAGTTAGTTTGTGCAAGATGGGGCTATGTATTTTTTGTTGTTGTTGCAGGGTGTTTATGCTGAGAGTTTGAATGTTTTGTTGGGTACTTTGGGTGTGTGTCCAAGTACTTGCTACACTGCCAGAGCTCTAGTACTTTATGGAGGAAAGTGATATACAGGGGAGGTAATACAACTGAAGACAACTGTTACATCTTACTGGGTAGTGCTTTATGGTAATGTTGTGTTAACATAATGGACGTATACACTGTAGGGGTCTAGAGTAGGGATTAATGTCTCCAACTTGCATTCATAGTTTGGGTGATGATGCCTGGGATATTATCTTCTTGTGGTGAAAGAATACATATGAGTGTTAGGTATCTGGGTTCGACCCATGGGATGGTGCAGTGGCCAGGGGCAGTCTGAAGCTTTGTCCTGCACAGAAGTGAGAAAAACTAGGCTTCTCTAGGGCAGGAGGACTGCTGGTGTGGGAGGTCCAGGTGGGTTCACATCCAGGGTCTGGTTCCATACTGTTGATAGTATTTTTTTCTTATATGTAGTTAGTTTCATCTCCAGAAGGAAATTCTTACTCTTGCGGTCCCAGGATGTTTAAGTGATATGTGGACATCATTAGGATACAGGGAAGGAGTACAAACCACATGTATGGTTAATATTAGATGTGCCTTTCTTGTTCATGTTTTTTATATATTTCTTATATTTTTTTTAAATCTGATTTACTTTTACCAACAGGGACTTATGTCAACAGAATGAGACCAAGAGTTCCCTCAGGTGCTCTTCCTCCTAGACCTCGTCAAAGGTCCAACTCGCTTGTTCTTCAGGCAGAAGCAGGAATGCCTCAGAGAGGTAAGTTTTGGTTGCTCAATTTCTTTTCTATCTGTAATCATAGTAAAACTAAATAGATTCTTGCATGGAGGATAACCAGAATAACAGACACTGAAAACTGCATAAACTTTTTTATGAGTTCTGTCTGGAGGGAAATCCCAAGAGTGAGCTCTAAAAAGAAATCTAAAAAATATTTTAGCCACTTGGAAGGGTAAAATCTGATTTTTCATCAAAATATTGTGCTTGATGATATGAGGATGTTTGGGACTTCATCATGCTGGAGGGTGTGTGGCATGCATTGGATAGAGTGAATTAGAGCAATGTGGTATACTTAGGTTGAAACAGTGCACATAAAATGATCAGGGGAAATCACGGAAGGGTCTTTTGGGCTCTGTTCTGCATAGTGGGCTTTGGTTTCAGTGCACTGTACAGGACACCTAGAGTGTGGATGTGCGTGAAGGAGGCCATTCTTAGTCTGTTCCTGGTACTACATTGCTAACATAGAAAACAGCGAACAAGAATGAAAAAAGAAAATGATAAATATTATATACATGTGCATATCAAGTGAACAAGAGTGTTTGATGTGATCCCTACCCCTCCTATGTCAACCTCACAAGGGCACAAGCCAGTCGTTCCTTGATTTTGTTGCTTTTTGTGCTCTGTGGCTTTGTGAAATGATTGAGCCTTTTCTGATAAGTTGTCCTGAAAAACTTCATCTTTTTGTTATCAACATCACCACATGTAATATTGTATGTACAACAAGTTATTCTGACTTTTGAATCTTGGAACTCATTGTCTTTTAAGAGAAAGGCATTGTTTACTATCACATTTTATAGTAACTGAAGCCTGAGCTGAACATGTGGAAAAATACCACATGCCTTATGGCTCTGCAGATGTGAAATTAAACACATTCCAGTCTGAAATATGGCAAGAACAAGGACTTTGAAATTTACAGCCTCACTTAGTACTTTTTTGATGACCAATATTATGTGTCCTGTGAAAAGTTTAAACAAAATCTATCCCAAATGTCTTCATTTTGAGAGTGTTTAGAGAAGATATAATGATTTATGGATAAGAATTTTATATTTTGAAAACCTACCTACAGATATTTGAAATTATTAAAGTTTTATTGTCAGAGAAGTGTGGTTGTGTTTGCATGATAATGATGAATGTTGCAGTTGTATATGTTGTAGCTTTGCAGAATTTTCCTTCAAGTGTTCTGTGCATTTCTATATTTATCGTCCCAGAAAATTTTTTTTTTCTTTCATACTATTCATCATTTCCTGCATTAGCGAGGTAGCGCTAAGAACAGAGGACTGAGCCTTGGAGGGAATATCCTCACTTGGCCCCTTTCTCTGCTCCCCTTTTGGAAAACTAAAAAAAAACGAGAGAGAAGGATTTCCAGCCCCCCACTCCCTCCCCTTTTAGTCACCTTCTATGACACGCAGGGAAAATGTGGGAAGTATTCTTTCTCCCTTATCCCCAGGGATTAGAAAATATTTATAGTTATTTTTATTCTCTTAGGTGTGGAATCTGGTCCAAATACTGGAAGCAGCAGTATGGCTCCAAGCAGTCACTTGAGCTCTGTGCCTACCTTTTCTGGAGGTACATCTAGCATGGTAGGGCCATCTACGGGGCCTCATGGCATGCCATCTGGACATATGATGACTCATCAAACAATACAGGTAAGTAGGATCCTCTAAAGATTCTTTAATAAAGGATGGGAATGTATGAGCTTTGATACTAGGATGTGCTTTAAAAACTGAAACTGAAAAGTAGATGCAGCCTTGGAAAGTTAGGTTGCAGAAGAGATCAATAAGGAAGTAGAATGATGGTATTCAGCAGAGAAGAGGTGGGATTTGAGACCTCGAATTTTACTAAAATTGTTAGGAGAGAAGTGACCAAATCTAGGAGCATAAGTGGTTGCGATGAGTTGGTTCCCATTCATCTGATGAGTCATGAAAGCCCCAGAAACCATTTAACTCTACTTAACCAATGGTACCATTTTAATTCAGCACCAGGGGTATATCTTTTTTGTGTGTTACCAGGTTTTGTATGTATGTAATTAAGCAAATTTAAAATGAGAAAGTCTTGGTGTAAGCTACAAGTTAGGAGTTATGTGTGAGAATGAGTGTGTTTTTATGGAGTGATTGCCAGCAGCTTATGTGTAGGTGAAGCAGAAAGAAAAGACAGTAAATGGGCTGAAGAGAGGAATGTGTTAGCTACTGCAATGCTGGTTCACCACAGTACTGTCATTAACTCCCCTGATGTATAAGCAGTACCTCCCTGATGTTACAAGTGGTTGTCTCCTCTTACTACCTACCTACATGTACTTATATCCTTCTCTCATTCCTGTCCACCTTTTCCTGTTTGAGTGAGATGAGGTTAGAAACATGACTTGAACCTTAAGAGAAAAATTTCTTGCTTGTTTCTTATCTCTTCTTCTGAAAAGTAATATCTTTTCTAAATGCTACCTCACATGTATGGGAAATAGCAAACACATGAAAAAAAAGAAAATAATATATACATATTTCATGATTATATGCTGTTTCCTGCATTAGCGAGGCAGTGTCAGGAACAAACAATGAAAGGCCTTATTTACTCAAGTTTGTCCTCTATCTGTCATGTGCAATGCATTGAAATCAAAGTTCCCTATTCACAACCAGGTCCCACAGATCTTTCTATGGTTTCTCCTAGCCACTTCACACCCACACACGCACATAGCATGTTGACCTCTGTATGCCACATTGCTCCAATTCTTTCTATCCCAAGCACATGTTTTATCCTCCTGCATCTTCAGGCCCCAAGCACTCAAAATATGTTTCACTCCATTCTTCCATCACTGTTCTTGTTTATCATGATATAAAATTGTTTTAGTAAGTTTTAGCATATACTGATTACTCATATTTT
>JAUTXX010487118.1:0-12450 GCA_032273605.1 Panulirus laevicauda | reverse complement strand
GATCTATTTCATGTAATACTCAGAATTTTTCACAAATCCATGTAATGTACAGTCTATTAACATGTAGTACTCAGTTCTTGTCTCATCTCCATGTGATGTACAGGATCTATCATGTAGTAATCAGTACTTGTCACATCTCCATATGATACACAGGATCTATTTTCATATGGTCTTCAGTACTTGTTACACCTCCATGTGATACACGGGATCTATTATCATCATGTTGTGGTCAATACTTGTCATTATATTCATGTGATACACAGGATCTATTATCATGTAGTGCTCGGTACATGTCACAACTCCATGCGATGCACAGAATCTCCTATTATGTGGTGCTCATTACTTGCCACACTTCATTGTGATACCCTGGATCTATTATCATGATTTGCTCAATACTTTTCGCATCTCCGTGTGATACAGAGGATCTATTACCATATGATGTTCAGTACTTGTCACATCTCCATGTGATACACAGCATCTATTATCATGAGGCGCTCAGCACTTGTCGTATATCCATGTGATACACAGGGTCTATTATCATCATGTTGTGATCAATACTTGTCATTATATTCATGTGATAAACAGGATGTATTATCATGTGATGATCAGTACTTGTCACATCTCCGTGTGATACATGACCTATTATCATGCGGTGCTCAGTACTTTTCACATCTCCATGCAATGCACAGAATCTATTTATATCTAGTGCTAATTATTTATCTCATAGCCATATGATCATGTAGTGCTCAGTACGTAGTACATATCCAGGTAACGCGCGGGATCATGCTCAGGGTCTGTTACGTTTTATTATGATGATTAAGATGTCTTCCATCTTATTGTCGGACGCTACTTTTAACTTTTCCATGTGATGTACAAGATCTACTTACATGTAGTGCTCAGCACTTATCCCATCTCCATGTTATGGACTGGACATATATATATTCACGTAGTACTCGGTACTTTTTACATGTGATGCATAGAATCCATTAAGATGTAGTTGTCAGTACTTGTCCTGTCTCCATGTGATCCAATGGATCTATTATCATGAGATGCTCAATAATTATCACAGTTTCATATGATACACGGGATCTATTATCATGTGGCGCTCAGTTCTTGTCAAACCTGAATGTGATACACAGGATCCATTATCGTGTGGTGCTCAGTACTTGTCACACCTCCATATGATACGCAGGATCTATTCTCATGTGGTGGTAAGTGCTTTTTACTTATTCATGTGAAACATGTGATACATTATCATGCGTTACTCAGTACTTGGGACATCTCATGATACAGAGAACCTATCCAAACATAGTACTCAGTACTTGTCCCATCTCCATGTGATGTACAGGATCTATCGTCATATAGTATTAAGTACTTGTCGTATATCCATCCATACGATGTGAAGGATCTATTATCATACACTACTCAGTACTTGTCACATCTCATTGTGATGTACAGCATCTATTATCGTGTAGTACTCAGTACTTTTCACATTTCTATGTGATGTACAGAATTTATTATCATATAGTGCTCTGTACTTGGCACTTATTCTTGTAATGTACAGGATCTATTATTATGCAATACATAATAATTGTCATATAGTACTCAGTACTTTTCACATTTCTATGTCATGTACAGAATCCATTATCATATATTACTCTGTACTTGGCACTTATTCTTGTGATGTACACGATCTATTATTATGTAATACACAATACTTGTCATATCCCCATGTGATGTACAGGATCTTTTATCATGACTTACTCAGTATTTGTCACATCTCCTTGTGATGCACAGGATCTGTTAACATGTAGTACACAGTACTTGTCACATTTTTGTGTGATGCAGAGAAATTTTTATCGTATAGTTCTCAAAACCTGAGACATATCTAGGTGACGCGTGGGATTATGCTCAGGATCTGTTACGTTTTATTGTGATTCTTCAGGTGTCTTACATGTCACTGTAGGTCTTAGTACTTTTCACATCTACATGTGATGTACAGGATCTATTATCTTGTACTATTCAGTTCTTGTCACATCTTTATGTGATGTACAGGATCTATCATCACGTAGTCCTCAGTACTTTTCACTTGTCCTATCTCCATGTGATGTTCCGGATCTATCATCATGTAGCACTCAGTACTTGTCACATATCCATGTGATACTAAGGAACTATTATCATGTGGTGGTCAGTACTTGTCACATCTATATGTGACTCAGAGTACCTATTACCATGTAGTACTTAGCACTTGTCACATTTCCAAGTGATGTACAGGATCTGTTGTCATGTAGTGCGTAGTACATGGTACATCTCTATGTGATGGGCCGGATCTATTTTCATGTAGTACCGAGTTCTTGTCAGTTCTCCATGTGACGTCAGGATCTATCAGCCAGTACTTGTCACATCTCCATGTGTTGTACAGAATTTATTAACGTGTAGTACTCAGTACTTTTTCCCATCTCCATGTGATGTACAGGATCTATTATCTTGTAGTATTCAGTAGTTTTCACATCTCCATGTGATGTACAGGATCTATTATCTTGTAGTACTCAGTAGTTTTCACATCTCCATGTGATAAGCAGGATATATAATTATATGGTGGTCAGTACTTGTTACATCTTTATGTGATACACATAATCTATTATTATGTGGTGTTCAATACTTGTCCCATTTCCATGTGATGTGCAGAATCTATCATCGTGAAGTACTTAGTACTTTTCACATCTTCATGTGATACAGAGGATCAATTATCATGTGGTACTCGGTACTTGTCATATCTCCATGTGGTACACAGGATCTATCATCATGTGGTGTTCATTAATTCTAACACATCTATGTAATGCACTGTATCTCTTATCATGTTGTGCTCACTTCTTGTCATATCTTCATGTGATGGTTACGACCTATTATCATTAAGTGCTCTGCATTTGTCACATCTTCATGTGATACATAGGATCTGTTATCATGTGGTGCTTTCTCTTTGTCAGATCTCCATATGATACACAGGATATAGTATCATAAAGTGCATATTACTTGTCACATCTCCATGTGATAGACAGGATCTATTATCATGTGGTGCTCAGTACTTCGCACATTTCCATGTGATACACAGGATCGTTTCTCATGAGGTCCTCAGTACTTTTCAAACCTTCATGTGATACAAAGGATCTATTATCATTTGTTGCTCAGTATTTGTCAAACCTCCGTATAATACACAGGATCTATCATCATGTAGTGCTTAGTTATTGTCACATCTTCATGTGATGCAGAGGATCTATTTTCATGAGGTGCTCAATACTTGTCAAACCTACATGTGATATACAGGATTTATTATGTTGTGGTGCTGATTACTTTTCGCATCTCCATATGACACACAGAGTCTATTATCATGTAGTACTCAGTACTTGTAACATCTGCATATGATGCATAGGATCTATTATCAGGAGGTGATCAGTAATTGTCACACATTTATGTGATACAAAGGATCAATATCATGTGGTTGCCAGCATTTGTCACATCTCCATACAATACACAGGACCTATTTTCATGAGGTACTCATTACTTGTCACATATCCAGATGATACACATGATCTCTTATCATGTGGTGGTCAGTACTTACCATATCTTCATGTGATACATGTGATCTATCATCATATGTTGGTTAGTACTTGTCTTATCTCTATGTGATATATATGATCTGTTTTCATGCGGTGCTCAGTACTTTTCACATATCCATGTGATGCACAGATTCTGTTATCATATGGTGATCATTTTTTCACATCTCCATGTGATACACATGATCTATCATCTTGTGATGCTCGGTACATGTCACATCTTTATTTGATACACAGGAACTATCATCATGTGTAGCTCAGTGCTTTTCGCATCTCCATATGATACACTGAATCTATTATCATGCGGCGATTAGTACTTGTCAATTCATATTATACCTGGTAACTTTATCATGTGGTGATCGACCTGGTAACTTTATCATGTGGTGATCGACCTGGTAACTTTATCATGTGGTGCTCGACCCGGTAACTTTATCATGTGGTGCTCGACCTGGTAACTTTATCATGTGGTGATCGACCTGGTAACTTTATCATGTGGTGCTCGACCTGGTAACTTTATCATGTGGTGCTCGACCTGGGAACTTTATCATGTGGTGCTCGACCTGGTAACTTTATCATGTGGTGCTCGACCTGGGAACTTTATCATGTGGTGATCAGTACTTGTCTAACCTCCATGTAATTCACAGGATCTATTACATATGATGTTCAGTACTTGTCATATCTCCATATGATACACATGTGGTGCTAAGTACTTGTCGCATTTCCATATCATACACATGATCTATTATCAAGTGTTGGTCAGTACTTTTCTCATCTCCATGTGACGCACACAACCTTTTACTGTGTAGTGCTCAGTACGTGCCATATCTCCATGTGATGCACAAAAAGTTTAATCATGTGGTGCTTAGTACGTAACACATAACCAGGTGCGTATCATGCTCAGGATCTGTTACGTTTTAATGTTATGCTTAATGTGTCTTACATCTCAGTGTAGTACTCAGTTCTTGTCATATATCCACGTGATATACGGGGTCTATTATCATGTAGAATTCAGTTCCTGCCACATCTTCATGTCATGTACAGGATCTATCATGATAAAGTTCTCAGAACTTGTCACACCTCCATGTGATGCACAGGATCTACCAACATGTAACACTTAGTGACTGTCACACATCCATGTGATACATAGGATATATCATTATGTGGTGGACAGTACTTTTCACTTTTCCATGTGAAACGTATGATCTATTATCATGCGGAGCTCAGTAATTGCTACTTCTCCATGTGATACACAGACTCTGTTAAAATGTAATACTCAGTAATTGTCCCATCTCCATGTGATGTACATGATCTATCATGTACTACTCATTAATTGTCACATCTACTCGTGATGTACATGATCTATCATCATATATTACTCAGTACTTGTGATATCTCCATGTGATGTATAACATCTGTTATCATGTAGTAACAGCACTTGCCACATTCATATGTGATGTAAAGAATCTCTTATCATATATAACTCAGTACGTGTCACATCTCCATTTGATGTAAAAGATCTATTATCATGTAGTACTCAGTAATTATAACATGTACCTGTGATGTACAGGATATGCTGTCATGTAATTATCTGTACTTGTCATTTGTACATGTGATGTACAGTAAAGAAGAACATGTAGTACACTACTTGTCACATCTTAATTGATGTACAGGATCCAGCATCATGTAGGCCACAGTACCTGTTCTATCCGTATGTGATGGACAGGAGCTATCATCATGTAGTGCTTAGTAATTGTCACATCTCCATGTAATGCAGAGAATCTATTATTATGAGGTGCTCAATTCTTGTCAAACCTCCATATGAAACACAGGATCTAGTATGTTGCAGTGCTGAGCACTTTTCACGTCTCCATATGACATTGACACACGGAATCTATTATCATATAGTGCTCAGTACTTGTTACATCTGCATACGATGCATAATATCTATTATCAGGTGGTGATCAGCAATTGTCACACATTTATGTGATACACAGGATCGATTATCATATGGTACTTAGCATTTGTCACATCTCCATACGATACATAGGATCTATTTTCATGAGGTGCTCAGTACTTGTCACATATCCATATGATACACATGATCTCTTATCATGTGGTGGTCAGTACTTAATACATTTCCCTGTGATATACAGGATCTGTTATCATGTAATTTTTAGTAGTTGTCATGTGTGCATGTGACGTACAGGATATATTATCATGCAGTACTCAATACTTTTCAAATCTCCATGTGATGTACAATATTTGTTAAACTGTAATACACAGTACTTGTCACGCCACCATGTATTACGCAGGATCTATTATCATGTGATCCTTAATACTTCTCACATCTCCATATGACACACAGAATCTATTATCATGTAGTGCTTAGTACTTGTCACATATCCATGAGATGCACAGGATATATTATCATGAGGTGCCCAGTAATTGTCACGCATTCATATGATACACAGGATCAATCACCATGTGGTAGTCAGTGTTTATCACATCTCCATGTGATACGCAGGAACTGTTTCACGAGGTGCTCAGTACTTGTCATATATCCATATGGTGCACTGGATCTATAATCATGTTGTGGTCAGTCCTTGTCATATTTGTATGTGATACATTAGATATATTTTCATGTATTGCTCAGAACTAGTCTTATCTCCTTGTAATATACATGATCTACTATCATGTGGTGCTCAGTCCTTTTCATACTTTCATGTGATGCAGAAAATCTATTATCATGTGGTGCTCAGAAATTGTCACCTCTTCATGTGGTACACAAGAACTCTCATTCTGTGGTGCTTTGTACTTGTCACATCTCCATAAGATACTCATGATCTATTATCATATGCTGGTCAGTACTTGTCACAACTTCATGTGACACACAGGATCTATTATCAGTCCATGTCATATCCCAATGTGATACATAGAATTTATCATCATCTGGTGCTCATTACTTTCCATGTATCTATGGATTACACGGGATCTCTAACAATGTTATCCTCAGTGCTTTTCATATCACCAAGTGATTCAGAAGATCTACTATCATGTGGTTATTAGTACTTATCACATCTCCATATGTTACCTAGGATCTTATAGCATGTGGTGCTCAGTACCTGTAACACCTTTATGTGATACACAGGATCTATTATCATGTAGGACTCAGTATTTGTCATATTTCCATGTGATGCTCTGAATGAAATATTCAGTACTTATCACATACCATGTGATGTGCGGGACGTTTTAACATATGGTACGTAGCACTTGTCACATCACCATGTGATATGCATGATCTATTATCATGTAGCACCCAATACTTGTCACATCTCACTGTGATATACAAGATGTATTATCATGTAGTACTCAGTACACAGTATCTGTTACCATGTGGTGATCAACATTTGTCATACCTCCATGTGATACACAGTATCAGATTTCATGTGGTGATCAGTGCTTGTCACACTTCCATGTGATACACAGGATCTATTATTATATGCACTCAGTACTTGTCACAACTCCTTGTGATAAAAATGTCTCCTACTATGTGGTTTTCAATATTTCTCACACCTCTATGTGATACCCGGAATCTATCATGATGTGGTGCTCAGTACTTTTCCCATCTATATGTGACACATAGGGTCTATTGTCATTTGGTGGTCAGTACTTGTCACAGTGCCATGTGATACACAGGATCTATTATCATGTGGTGCTCATTACTTGTCACATTTCCATGTGATACACAGGATCTGTTATCATGTGGTGCTCATTACTTGCTACACAACCAAGTAATACACGGGAGGTCTCATCATGTTTTGGACAGTGCCTGTCATTTATCCATGTGATACACATGATCTATCATCATTGGGTGCTCTGTATTTGTCACAACTTCATGTCATACAAAGGATCTATTATCATCTGGTGCTCAGTACTTATCACATCGCTATATGACGCATAGGATCTGTTATCATTAAGTGCTCATTACTTGTCACATATCCATATGATACACAGGATCTGTTATCAAGTAGAGCTCATTACTTGTCACACCTCCATATGATACACAGCATCTATCATCATGTGATGCTCAGTACTTGTCAAATCTCCATGTGATACACAAGATCTATTATCATCTGGTGGTCAGTACTTTTCACATATCCATGTGATACACAGGATGTAATCTCATGTGGTGCTCATTACTTTCCACACATCCATGTAATACACGGGATCTCTTATTATGTTATGCTCAGTGCTTGTCACATCTACATATGATACATGCGTTATATCATCATGAGGTGCTTTGTGTTTGTCACAACTCTATACAATACACAGGATCTATTATCATACGTTGATCTGTACTTGTCACATTTTCATGATAAACACAGGATGTAATCCAATAAGGTACTCAGTGCTTGAGAGATCTCCGTGCGATACACATGATCTAGTATCACTTGGTGCTCAGTAATTGTCACACCTCCATGTGATACACAGGATCTGTCATCATGTAGTGCTCAGTACTTGTCACAACTCCATGTGATACACAGGATTTATCATCATGTAGTGGCCAGTGCCTGTCACAACTCCATGTGATACACAGGATCTATCATCATGTAGTACTCAGTACTTGTCACAACTCCGTGTGACACACAGGATATATCATCATGTAGTGCTCAGCACTTGTCACAACTCCATGTGATACACAGGATTTATCATCATGTAGTGGTCAGTGCCTGTCACAACTCCATGTGATACACAGGATATATCATCATGCAGTACTCAGCACTTGTCACAACTCCATGTGACACACAGGATCTATCATCATGTAGTGCTCAGCACTAGTCAGAACTCCATGTGATTCACAGGATCTATCATCATGTAATGCTCAGCACTAGTCAGAACTCCATGTGATACACAGGATCTATCATCATATAGTGCTTAGTATTTGTCACAACTCCATGTGATACAGAAGATCGATTATCATGAGGCGCTCAGTACTTCTCAAACCTTTATGTGATACACAGGATCTATGATCTTATGGTACTTAGTACTCGTTACACTTCCATATGATACACAGGATCTATCATCATGTGATGCTCAGTACTTGTCACATCTCCATACGATATCCATTATCTCTTATGATTTAGTGCTCAATACTTGTCACATCTCCATGTGACACACAGGATCTAGTATCATGAGGTGCTCAGTAATTGTCACACATTCATGTGATATTCAGGATCAGTTATCATGTTTTGGTCAGCATTCTCCAATCTCCATGTGATTCATAAGATCTATTTTCATGAGGTGCTCAGTACTTTTCACATACCCATATGATGCACATGATCTATTATCACTTGGTGGTCAATATTTGCAATATCTCCATGTGATACAGAGGGTCGATTATCATATGTTGCTCAGTGATAATCGCATCTCCATTTGATATACATGATCTATTATCTCCATACGATGCAGAAAATTGATTATTATATGGTGCTCAGAACATGTCACTTTTCCATCTTTTGTCATTTGGTTCTTAGTTCTTGTCACATCTCCATTTGATACACAGGATCGGTTATAATGAGTTGTTCAGTAATTGTCACACAATCATACGATACAGAGGATCAATTTTTCATATGGTGTTCAGTATTTTTCACATCCCCATGTGATACTCAGGATCTATTTTCATGAGGTGCTTAGTACTTGCCACATAACTATGAGATACACATGATCTATTATCATGTGGTGGTCAGTACTTGCCCAATCCCCATGTAATACCCAGGATCTATTACGATGTGGTGTTCAGCACTTGTCACATCACCATGTGATACACTGGATTTAATATCATCGAAGGTTCAGTATTTGTCATATCTCTATGTGATACACAGGATCATTTATCATTTGGTGCTCATTATTTACCACACATCCATGTAATACAGAGGATTTCTTATCATGTGTGCTCTATGCCTGTCACATCTCCATGTGATACATATGATCTATTATCATGAAGTGCTCTCCATTTGTTCATGTGATACACAGGATCTATTATCATGTTTTCCTCAGTACTTGTCACATCTCCATATGAAACTCAGGGTCTATTATCATGTAGTGCTCATTACTTGTTACACCTCTAAGTTATACACAGGATCTATGATCATGTGGTGTTCAGTACTTGTGACACCTGTATGTGATATAAAGGATTTGTTATCATGTCGTGTTTAGTACCTGTCATATCTCCATATTAAACACAGGATATGTTATCATATGGTACTCAGTACTTGTCAAACCACCATGTCATACTTAGGATCGATTAACATGTGTTGGTTATGACTTGTTATATATCCATGTGATACACAGGATCTATTATCATGTGTTGCTCAGTAATAGTCGTATCTCCATGTACTAACCACGGGGTGGTCAGTATATTTCACATCCCCATATGATGCACAGAATTTTATACATATGGTGCTCAGTACTTGCCATATCTCCATGTGATGCACAGAAATCTTCATCATGTGGTGTTCAACACGTAACACATATCCAAGTGACATGCGGGTTCATGCTCAGGGTCTGCTACGTTTTATTTTGATGCTTAAAGTGTCTTACATCTCATTTTCTACTCGTCAAATCTCCTCGTGATACATATGACCTATCATCATGCGGTGCTCCATACTTTTCACATCTCCATGTGATGCACAGAATATGTTAACATGTGCTTCTCAGTGCATGTCACATTTCCATGTGATGCAGAGAAATTTCTATCATGTGGTGCTCAAAACCTAACACATATCCAGGTGACGCGTGGGATTATGCTTAAGGTGTCTTACATCTCATTGTAGGACTCAGGACTCAGTACTTTTCACATCTACATGAGCTGTACAAGATCTATCATCATGTATCATTCAGTTTTTGTTACATCTTTATGTGAAGTACAGGATCTATCATCATGTAGTCCTCAGTGCTTGTCACATCTACGAGTGATATGCAGAATCTATTGACAAATAGCGCTCAGTACTTGTCCCATCTCCATTTGATGTACAGGATCTATCATCTTGTCACATCTCCATACGACACATAGGATCTTTTATGAACATATCCATGTAATATACGGGAACTGTGTTCATGTTCTGCTCAGTGCTTGTCACAACCTAATGTGATGCTCACGATCTATTTTCATGAGGTGCTCTGTATTTGTCACACCTTAATGTGATACACCGGTACTACTACCATATGGTGCTTACTATTTGTCAGGATTTATTATCATGAAGTGCATATCACTTGTCACATCTCCATAAGATACACAGGATCTACTATCATGTAGCGCTCAGTACTTCTCACATCTCCATGTGAAATAAAAGGATCTATTCTCTTGAGGTGCTCAGTACTTGTCAAACCTTCATGTTATGCAGAGGATCTATTATCTTGTCGTGCTCAGTATTTGTGAAACCTTCATGTGATACAAAGGATCTATTACCATGCGATGCTCAGTAATTGTCACATCTCCAAGTGATATAGAGGATCTATTATCATGAGGTGCTCAGTATATGTCAAAATTTCATGTAATACACAGGATCTATCATCTTGTGGTGCTCAGTACTTGTCACATCTCCATATGACACGCAGGATCTACTATCATGTAGTTTTCAGTACTTGTCACATCTCCATATGACACGCAGGATCTACTATCATGTAGTTTTCAGTACTTGTCATATCTCCATGTGATACTTAGGATCTATTATCATGTGTTCCTTAGTACTAGTCGCATCTCTTTGTGATATATATGATCAATTATCATTCGGTGTTCAGTACTTTTCACATCTCCATGTGATGCACAGAACCTCTTTTCTTCTCGTGGTCAGTATTTTTCACATCTCCATGTGATACACAGGATCTATTATCATGTGGTGTTCAGTACTTGCCACATGTCTATTTGATGCATCGGATGTATTATCATGAGGTGGTCGGTACTTGTCACAACTCCATGTGATACAGAGGATATATTGTCATGTGGTGGTCTATACTTTTCATATCTCCACACAGGATCTATTATCATGTGGTGAGCATTACTTGTCACGTCTCCATGTGATAAACATGATCTATTATCATGCGGTGCTCATTACTTCCCACACATCCATGTAATACATGGGATCTCTTATCATGTTTTGGTAGGTAATTTTCACATCTCCATGTGATACACACGATCTATTATCATAAGGTGCTCAGTACTTGTCACATATCTATGTTATACATATGATCTGTTATCATGTGATGCTCAATATTTGTCACATCTGTATTTGATAAACAGTGTCCATTATCATGTAGTTGTCAATGCTTTTCAAATCTCCACGTGATACACAGGATCTATTAACATGAGGTGCTCATTAATTGTCATACATTCATGTAATACACAGGACGTATTATCCTGTGTAGCTCAGTACTTTTCACATCTCCATATAATACACAGGATCTATCATCATGTGGTGATTAGTGCTTGTCACATCTTGTGATACCTGGGACCTTTACCATGAAGTGCTCAATACTTGTCACACCTCCATGAGTATCAGGATCTATTATCATGTGATGGTCAATACTTGTTAAATATCCATATGATACACAGAATCTATTATCATGTGGTGCTAAGTGCGTGTCGCATCTCCATGTCATATACATGATCTATTATGATGCGTTGGTCAGTCATTTTCTCATCTCCATATGATGCATAGAACCTCTTGCCATGTAGTGCTCAGTACGTGCCATATCTCCAAATGATGCACAGAACCTCTTGCCATGTAGTGCTCAGTACGTGCCATATCTCCATATGATGCACAGAACCTCTTGCCAT
>JAUTXX010486898.1:0-12452 GCA_032273605.1 Panulirus laevicauda | reverse complement strand
ATAAGATTCTTGGTGTCAAAGGGATGCTTGAATTCATCTCTATAAAATGATTTGATTGGTAACTTAAGGGATTTATCAATGAAAGACCTAGGCTACTTTATATGTTTATCATACTCGATCGCTGTTTTCCGTATCAGTCAGGTAGCGCTTGGAAACAGACGAAAAATGGCCAATCCACTTAATACACATATATATAATACACGCACATACACACACATACATTCACATACATATCAAAATGTACAAACATACATACATATACATACACAGCCATATGTATACAAATGTACATATTCATATTTCCTTGCCTTCATCCTTTCCTGGCGCTACCTCGCCCCATAGGAAATAGCATCGCTTCCTCCTTTAACATACTGCTCCAAATTCAGGTACCATCTTCTTCAGTTTTTCACTGAAATCTGCCACAAGTTCTGTGTCAACTGCAAACAATAGATGACTCATTTCCCAGGACTTTTAATCCCTCAGACTGCATACTCGCCCCTCTCTCGATTACTCTTATATTTACCCTCCTCATCACCGTATTTCTAAATATTTGAAGCAACCACTGTGACATCAGACACCCCTACCGCAATCCAAATTACACTTGGACTCGCTCACTTTCTTATCTTCCTCCTCATGCACATGCCCTACACTCTTAATAGAAATTTCTCACTCATTCCTATAGAATCTCCTCCTACACCGAATGATTTCAAAACCTCCTACATGGCATCTATATCAGTTCTATCGTATGCTTTTCCCAGATACATTAAATCCATTGATAGCACGTCACCCCTTGTACAGCACATTGTTCCAAATCACTCTTTTCTGTTCATGCCTTTCACCTTCCTACTTTTTAAGGCCCCGATCACTTAGGTTTTCTTTTGCACTCCTCCCCTCCATCTATGATTTGGTTCTCCTCAGTTTCCTTCTTCCATCCACATTTGACAGTATATCCTTTTTGCCAGCACTCCTCTTCCATTCTCTCTATAAGGCTAAATCATTTCAGCACACCTTCTTTAGCTTCCTCAACCACGCTCATTTTATTACCACACATCTTTCTTACCCTTTCATTACTTATTCGATCAAACCACCTCACATCACACTTTGTGTTAATTCATTTCATTATAACACAGACACCCAACTTTATATTTTCATCTTCAGCTCATGGCTTACATTCATACCACTGCCCTACCTTGGAACATACCCCTTTTCTCCTCGCAGTTGATTGACCTCTATTATCAAACATTCCTGTTTTCCTGGAACCTTTGCTCTCCCACCCAACCTATGGCTCACTTTTGCTTCCATGGTTCCATTCACTGCCGTGTTCACTGCCACGCATCTGTAACACTTCACATCCGTCAAGCGTACCCTCTTCAAACTTACACCCTAATCAACCTGTCCCTTAACCCTGCTAAACCTTACAACCTCGCTTTTATTCATATTTACTCTCAACTTTCTCCTTTCACACACTTTTTCCAACTCAGACACCATCTTCTCTAGTTTCTTAGCCGAGTTTGTCGTCAGCAAAGAATCTATTGGTTCACTCCCCTATCCCATTCTCCATTTCTCTTGTATTTACCTCCTCACCACCTTATCTATAAAGATATAAGACATCCATGGCAACCTCACACATCTGCAGACCCACCTGGACCAACGCGCTATCTTCTCTACCTCTTCGCACACGCTCTTGTTGAAAACTTCTCTATTCTTGATAGCTTTCCTCTCATACCCGATAATCGTAACACTTCATAAATCTTTTCTATTAATCCTGGCATATGCTTTCTGAAGATCCATAAATGCTACATGAAATTGCCTCTACTTCTCTAAGTAATTCTCATACATATTTTTCAAATAAAATACCTGATCTACATATCCTCTTCTCTCCTGAAACCTCATCGTTCCTTCCCAGTCTAATGCTGCGTGTATGCCTTTATCCTCTGAATCACCACTCTTTCGTACAACTTACCAGGTACACTCAGCGTCTGTATCCTGAAAGCTTTAACGAAAATGACAGACAAGGTGACGGCGAGGCTTCTATAGCTTTGGGTCGAGGGATCGCAGTCAGGTTAGACTGAAGGAATGCGGTAAGTTCGAGGACTGCGGCATTGAAATCAAGTCAGGTGCAGCGTGTGTGGGTGACGACTCCGCCCTGGTTATGTCCTTGAAAATTGTAGTAGCCTCAGACACAGATAACTGGTGAGGGTATATTTTTTGAGTTAATCTGATGTTATGACTGATGATGTCTGGGTTGTCCTAGTCAATACTAATGGCCTCAAATAACTGTTGCTTTCCTGTGGCGTTGCATTGTTTTAATATCCTTTTGTTTTCGACCATAATTTGTCTGGTGAGAATTGTTATGCTGATTATTTATGTGTTTAATCATCCACAACTACAACTAGTACATACCTTTCATGAAATCATTTTCCCACTAAGTTTTGTGCTGTGGCATTTGTGAGTCCCATGACAACCCACAGATAAACAATAGAATTGATCTTTATTTCAGAAATTATTATACCAACACCAAGATCAATAACAAAGAAACTAGTCTTAGTATGGTCAAAGTTATGCTTTTTCTATACATGGTTTTGGTTTACATCTATCTCTCCTATCATATTCCTTACGGAAACTAGTTGCATTCAACTATGTTTATTATGGGGTTCTCATTTAATGGACCTCTACTTATGAAAATCGGTGAAACAATTCTCAGCTTGGGATGAGATTTCAGAAATTTTATGAATGCAATATTTCTCCTAGAAATCAGAAGATATGCTGATATTTCCAGGATTGTTACAAATGACATACCATACATCTGGTAACGGTAAGCATGAACATATGTGTACAAAATGACAAGTCTGAAGACAAACCTGGAGGTAATATCCAGTTTCGTAGGAAAAATTTATAAACAATTACGCGGTACATAATATGATTAGGCAGGCAGATTCTCTTCTATATCATAATATACGTTTAAGATAAGGTCAAAAATATACCACCAGGATTTTTCCATTTTATTCCAGTGGTTGACAACAGATACAGAACATTCTGTTCTCACATGCCTAGTGTTCCAGTTAGAATACAAGAGTGATCTATAAAGAATCATCAGAAGTAAAGAGAAAAGAGTTTTCAGGTACTAGCAGTAGAAGTGGTTCATAAACTTACAGATCTCCTAACCCTTCTTGTGAGAGGAGCCAGCCAAATCGAGAATACATTACAGGAAAATAACATTCAAAAATTAGTTATATCAATGAGTCTTAAGAATGATGCAAGGCGAAAAATATGAAATATGAAATTGTTTCATTGATATTTCTTAGAGAGAGAGAGAGAGAGAGAGAGAGAGAGAGAGAGAGAGAGAGAGAGAGAGAGAGAGAGAGAGAGAGAGAGAGATTTCAAAGAATTTTCTGTGCCTACATAACATTTTAATCTCTAGTATCTTCCCCAAACATAGTTTTAGCCGACGGTTTATGAATTAAGCTGTAAACATGATATATTACTGGACTCAATGTCTCTCTGACTGGCAGGTCCATTGTAGGAATCCATCTGGAAACCTGATGTCTGATCCCACCTACAACACCAGAACATCAACTCAGTGTGATATGCAAATTAGAATACATCGATTTTTCACAGATAAAGTGACACATAATAAACATGATTCTCTCACAGTAGATTTCTAACATACCAGTAGCTAAGTGGGGATAATTTTTTTCCCAGTAGCATGGAGGGTGACCTCTATCTAAATTTGCCTGATAGTGCCCTGAAAATCAAGATGAGAAACCTACACAATGTTCAAGTTTGAAAAAATATAGTACAAGTGATCACCGACAAATTACTTATGAAGTAACTACTTTCAACATTTTCTAATTCTAATCATTGCCATAATCGCAAAAAAGAGCAGATTTCAAATTTGTAAACTTCATTAATCTCGGCGTTGTTTCTGACAGGCTAATCTGGGATGATATTATTAATGAAAACGATATGGACGTAGCTTGGGGAAGCTTCAGTAAAACGTTCAAAGTAGTGGAGGGAGCATTTGTGCCGAAATGGTGGAGCAATTAAATAATGAAGTACTTGTTTTCTCAAGACGTAGCGCATGAGAAACTCAGAGACAAGCTACCAACATGACAGAGTAAATCATGTAAATTTCCGAAGAGAAACTAAGAGACTTGTACGGCAAAGTAAATAACAAAAGAAACCCTACGGAAATCTATGGTTTTTTTAGAAACAAGAGATTCATTACCCAGTCCATTACTTCAATGATTACGGGGAAATAGTGATTTAGTTCAACACAACGAAGCCTTAGAAAAAAAAATTGCATTTGTATTTATAACTGAAGATCCATACAGTTTCCCGAATCAAGCTTCATTGCAAAGAAGGGAATCCATCTTGTAATATATTTACATAAGAGTGGAAGATATACTCTCACCGCTAAATGAAATGAGAGTAAATAAAACAGCACCCAAGATATGTTGCATCCGGAAACAATGAGAGGAAGCGACAAGTGAGATCATAGAGTCCATGACTGCTCTTTTCAATAACCTACATGCTACGGAAAAATGTTTCAAAGGAATAGTAGTTTGTCAATGTACTAGAGATATTCAGAACAAGTAGTAAATCACTGCCTGGGAATCATCGTCCAATTAGTAATTCGTTATTTTTTTGGAAACCATCATTCAGAATAAAGCTATGAGCCATTCAGAGGATCACCACAATATGAATCAGCATGGTTCTCGACGTAGTCGTTGTTGTTTGACAAATCTCTTTGATTTCTTTTATGATATGATTAACATGTGTGGCAAAAGTAAAGCAGTTTATGTCATTTATCTAGATTTTCAAAAAGCATTTGTTAGAGTTCCTTGCCAAAGGCCGTTAAGAAATTTTAGTCACATGGTATGGATTGTTGTACCACGATGGTTAAGTAATTAGCTGACTGGCCTTAAAGTAGTGACTAATGGTCAAGCCTCAATGGTTAGACCATAGTGGTGTGCCGCAGGGATTAGTCTTGGGACCGATTCTTTTTATTTCGTATATCTATGAAGCTGATGATGCGCTGCTCTGCAAGATATTCTTGCTCGCCTGTTTCACCTCTGTCTAAAACCCAGACTTTCCCTTCGGGTTGGAATCACGCCTTGGTGCAGCCTATCCCTAGAAATGCAGGGAGACCACTCTAACCCACCCAGCTATCGCCTCATTGCTCTCACTTCTGCTGTATCCACACTTTTTGAAACTCTCCTAGACTCTCACTTTTTCAAACCCTTAGAATCCCATTCCCTTCTTTTGGCTTAACAGTAGGATTTTTGCAGTGCTAAGTCTACTGGTGATCTCTCTTATGTGGCTTATCTCTAGTCTTCTCGCAAGAAATTTGGTGAGCTTTTTGACGTAGCCCTCGACATCTCCAAAGGTTCTGAGTGGGTGTGGCATAAGTCGCTTGCGGAGTAATGGTTAATTTCGACTTGCTTTTACTTTTATACTCACCCGACATGGACTTCACTGGGGCATGTTATTTGTCCATATCACGTTGGGTACTATAAAATGATCTCCGAGCCAGTACCACAATGGCTAGTCTAGACATAACATTAACAGTATTTTGGACAAGGAACACTAATGAGTGGCAGTGGTACTAAGACCGCATGCTTGGACGATACCCTGTCCCTTATGTATGTCACAAACTCCGTTACCCAGAGTAAGAAATATCAATAGATAATCAGGTCTATGTAATATGGTATTTCAGCTTACTAGGATGCCTCCCATGTCGTGACAAGGTAAGAAGAAGTGAGATATTAACTCGTCGGAGATTGCCAAAGGGCGTAAAATTTGTCTGTTACATCTGTTCACCTTATGTGTGAACACAGTTCATGACTTGAGGAATCTGATGGTAATTCATGATTTCAGTGCCAGTGCTTTGAGACCACATGACACATGTGCCCTAACAAAGGCAGTGTTACTAGATCTAGTTCCAAACTGTTCAGTCTGGTATACCGTGATACAAGTACATCTTACATAAGTAGAGTTTAACACATGTATGATATTCATGAGGACCTGCTTGGTGTAAAGTGAAGACTGCACGTAAGTTGGGTTGCTCCATAAAATCATAAAACACTTTCCCTGCAGTATGGACGATAAGTGATCAGTAGCCATGGATATGTAATGCACATAATGACTAAGTAGTAGGTGCTTCCATTTACACTCAGGCTGTAAAGACAGACTATCACAGCATTATCAACTACAGCCCCGAGTGGCATGACGTAGGTGGGTACTACTTGTGAGGACAGCAATTGCACGCATGACCACTTATCACTTATGAAGCCAAGTGAAACCTATGACTCAGAAACATAACTATTACATCTTCTTACTCGATCTAACCACCAAGTTGCTCAGAATATGGAGGAGATCAGCAGCAGATGATATACCTCATCTAGCCCTGTTGGTCACGCTCTATGCCTTTACACATACGCTGATATCATGGTCCTAACTGCCTGAATCCGAAATAGTACAAAAGTGCAAAAATAAGAAACAAAAAATTATATACTCGCTGCTCGAGTAACAACAAATGTCAACCATGAAATTATCAAACCGTTAAACCACATTTTCAGTACATCTCTCCAGGATGGAATAGTACCCGCAGAACTGGAGGCTCGTAAACGTCACCCCTGTCTAAAACGTCAGGAAATTTCATATCTGATTATCTGGAGCGACTCTCCCGTTATCAGTATGAGCCTGACAAAACTGATCTGGGATAATCTTATACCATCATGATTGCTGCTGTTACGGAACAGAACGAAAGTGTAGCAAGCATGACTCTACCTACCGTCGTCTCTACCCTCACCATACTCTAATGTTGGTACCACATTAGAGGATGGCTGACTAACTGTTGTAGGCAAATTCATCTGCCTGGCCATTGACATGCAGTAGACTTTATCCCAGAGGATGATGAACATAAATCTAAAACCTAGATGAAGACAGTAGATTTTCCTGATATGTTGCATTACACATACAACAGATTTCACTTGTAGGACATCAAAGTTCGACCCAGCTGGTGCCATGGGGAGCAACAGAGTGGGCGACGATATTGTTAATCTTCACGAAGAATGATGTAAAATTCGTCAAACGTGAGCAATTTTTCCCCCACTGCCTGCCCTAGATAGCTTCCATTTAGATACGAGTCAAATGTTTAAAAAGACCATTTTGAATCCTACTATTTGGTGTACTTTTCATCATTAAGTGCTACCAACTAGAGGTGATGTTAGGCAATGAGGTATATCATCACTGACAAAGTTTATGTATAATCCTTTACAATAGATAGTTTATTTGGAAAGATATTTGTTGACAGTGATACTATTCATCCTTCATACGTCACGCATAGTCCCAAGGCAAAATAATGTCAATTACGTCAGAGTTGTAGTAAACCTAATCTAACATCAACAAAACAAAAAGGAAAAATGTAATCTTAGGACCTCATGGCCGCTACACAAGATACCAGTGATCTAGAAAGGCCTCCTTCTCAGTATTGCCATACGTAAAAAGTCATTTACATCCCCAGCTTCAACCACTGTACAAGTGACAGTATACATGACAAGAGCATTCTCATTTGTAGATTTAAGATTACTGAGAATTACAGGACTCGAACGTTCTTGCCAGACGGGTTGTCCTCCAGTGCTTTGGCCTGACTTGAGGAAATGATCGTCGATCTGAATCTCAACCTGAAATATACGTCAGTGTCAAAGAAAAAGGAAAATGGTTGTCATGTTATTCTACCCAACATGGTATACGTTAGACTGGATGTGGAATGATTTTCTTTCCAGTATGGGTTAGCCTAATTGTTCAACATCATAAGGAAAAAGGTCTAAATCTCTGTTCCCTTCGTTATCGAGAAACAGACGAAGAAAGGCCGCATTCACTCACATCCATTCTCTATCTGTGATGTTTGATGCACCTAACTATAGTGCCTTATTCATAACCAGGCCAAGCAAACCTTTCCATGGTTTCTCCCGACCGTTTTACATGCCCTGGCTCTGTCCGTTGACAGCACATCAACCCCTGTATATCATATCGTTGCAATCGCTCTAACCCGTGACGATTTTCACCCTCATGCATGTTCAGGGGCCAATCACTCAAAATCTCCAATTTGGTGTCCCGTTTCTCCTCGTCCCCTCCTCTTTTGGCACATGCATCCCCTTTGTAAACCTCATTCATTCTCTCCATATGTCTAAACCATATCAGTACAACCTCTCCAGTTCACTCAACCACACATTTCTTTATTACCACACCTATCTTTTACCCCTTTTATTACTTACCGATTAAATAACCTCACACCACATATGTCCTCATACCTTTCATATGCATTACATCTACCCTTCTAAGCACATCCGCATCTAGACCCCTTGCCTCATATTCACAAAATATTGTTGGGACTTATTACCTTCAAACATACCCATTTTTGCTTTCCCCTATAGCGACCTCCACCTTCTCACCCAATCTGACTCATCTCTGTTCCCATGAGTTTATTTGCTGTCATTTACACCTTCAGGTATCTAAAACACTTCATTTCCTCCTAATTTTCTCCATTCAAACTCACCCCAACTATCCCATTCCTCTACCCTGCCATACCTAATAACCTTGTATTTATTCACTTTGACTCTCAACACACGCTTCCAAACTGTCACCGACTTCTGCAGTTTCTCACTCGAATCTTCCATCAATGCTATGTCATCAGCAAACAAGTGACTAACTCTCCAGGCTCGTCATCTACATACTGTATACTCGCCCGTCTTTCTGAAACTCTTGCATTTGCCATCCTCACCATCCCATCCATAAACGAATCAGATAGTCATGGTGACATAACGCATCCCTGCCAAAGATTAAACTTACACTTGGAACCACTCACTCTCCTCTCCTCCTAACCGTGCACATGCCCTTGATAAAAACTTCTCACTGCCTCTAGCAGCTTACCTCAGACACCATATATTATTAAGACCTTCAACATGGCATCTATATCAACCCTATCACATGCTTTTCTCAGATCCATAAATGCCACTTAAAACTCCTTTTATTTCTATAAGTATTTTCCACACACTTTTCTTTTAAAGCAAACACCTTCTCCACACATACACTAATACTTCCGAAACCATTTGGTCCTCCCCAGCCTGATGTCGTCATGAAAACGAAAACTGCCTTCAGACACTGCACTTATCCTAAACAGTATAATGTGTGTACTCTCGAATATTTATTTGTTGAATACACCAATTACAGTCTAGTTTGTCATAGAACCCACGCAATAATTTCTATGAACGAAAATACTAGAAGTATATTCGTCTATTCATGTATTATATATCTTTTTTACACGACTGCGAGTGTTTTATTGAATTGCTGTATATCTAACAACCCAAAGATATGGTTATAAATTGATTCATATACATTGATATCATTATGACTTAGTCATGCCTATGATAGTATCTTTTGATACTGTAGTTACTGTTCTTAAGACCCAACATTTTAATTTCTATAACAGACTACTTCTAACCTTTATAACATATTAATTATAGTCCTAACTATTTATGCTATTTTCTTTATTTTCATATTATGAGTTTCAATGAATCTAAGCTGTTTTTAGGTCAGTTTTCATTCCAAAGGTGTTGCTAGCAAGTTTTTTGGTTGTCGCATTTAACTTTGTCTTTTATAGATGGTTTGTATGTTTTATAGAACGCTTTATGAAGTGATTTGTTTAAAATCATGTCATTTGTGCTTTCTTGTGGTTAGATTCAGTTTTATATTCAAGTTTTTAATTCTAAAAATATTGTTTTGAAGCATTTTGTTGTATGTTTTATCTTATAGTTTGTGTGTTCTTAGAACTATTCATAAAGCATTTCTTTAATGTGTTTTCCATTTGAAATATCTGATGGCTAACGTAACTTTGTGGTCACTGAACAAATATCTGTCTATCTATATCTTGCACTTGCTCTCAGCCTCTCAATCACAACCCTTCCAAAAAACTTACCAGGTACAGTCAACAGATACATTTTTTTTGGTTTGAACACTTTACCTTCATCCCCCTTGCCTTTATACAACTGCGCTATACGCGCATTTTGCCAATCGTCAGGCACCTCACCATGATCCATACATACATTGAAAATCCTAACTAACGAATCAACAACACAGTCATCCCCTTTTTTGATAAATTTAACCGCAATACCATCCACTCCAGCTGCCTTGTCGGATTCCATCCAAAGCAAGGATTTCGTCACCTCTTCTCCCTTCAACAAACCAATCCGCTTGACTCTCACTTTGCATACCACCCAGATCCAAAAACCCTATATCCGCCATCTATTCTCAAATACACTCAGCAGTTCTAGAAAATACTCACTTCATTACTACCCGTTACCACTTCCTAATATGCAACATTTTTTGTCCTGTGATCCCGACCAGCGGACGTGGCCACCTTTCTGAGTGCTGCGGGAGTCTTATGATGATAGAAGGGACTCCTGGGCAAAGAGTAGGTTGGAACATCATTATCATCCATTCCTGATGCACTCCAGATGTTTCATCTTCTGAAACGCTTCTACTTTCTTTTCTCTTCATTTTCCCATCGCCATGGCTTTGCTACCCCGTCCCAAATGCTCCAATTTGCCTTTCAGAACACATTCATCAGTCTTCTTCTCACTTCATCTCTTTGTAACACTTTCTTTGCCTCTTACTCTTTCCTCATCGTCAGTCCCATCTGCTGTCTTATCTTCCAACGCTGTTCTTTCTTGCGAAACGTTCTCTTATTCTATGTGATGTTTATCAATATGTTCTCGCCCCCATCTCTGATCTGCCCCCTTTCTTCAGCTTTCGCAGCGTTCTCTTGAGCTCCCGACTTTTTACAATATATGTTTCCCATTGATTTGGTCTTTATCCCCTACAGGTACCGTCCATGCGCCTCACTTTCCTCTTTCACTATGCTTCCTCATAAGTCAACATCTCTCCCTTTACATACCACACATTTCATCAGCACATTTGAGCAATACTTTCCCTGACACCTTGCAAACCTTGCCCCACTTCTCTAAACAGAGGTCACTTTTAGATGCTCGTTCACCGCCACCCCCTATTTTGGACATACATCACTTTCTCTTTTCATAAACTCACCACTATCTTTCATTCTCGCCCCCACCACAAAAGGATTAGATATTCCACCTGCTATCCTTCTCAAAACATTCACATCTCTCAACATCTCCCAGCACGCTTGTCAGTTAACACCTCATCCATTACCTTTCCACCAGGGATGCCATACTCCCAGCTATACCATAAGTATACCCTTGCACCAAGATTCGATCCCTTGCATCATAGATGACGAAGCCCTTGCTCAGCTCCTCTTAGAATGCCCTTATTTCCGTTTTTCTCCCTCGTACTACCTTAATTCCAACATACATCTTGAACTCGTTTTCTCGCACCATATAACAGACACAGTTCCATTCTTCATCGGAATAACCACCCTTTTTTCGCTCATCCTCTCACTAAGCGCAGATTCTACCAAATGAACTCCCCAAGCCACTCCACTCTTGCCCTTTAGCTTTGCGTCACTCATTGCCAGGACATCTAGGTCGCTCCCGTCAAACCAATGATCATCTCCCCCTTCCATTACTCCTTATTACAACCACGTACATACATGCAAACACCCGAGCCTGAGCCCTAGAGGCGAGACCCTCGCTTAGATCTTCCCTCTGTTCTTTCACCTGGAAAGTGATAATACAAGATGCAGAGGTTTAGAGCCCCGTGCTCCACGCCTGAAAAGTTACTTCATACGGTAGAGATATATTGTGTGACGGAATATTTAAGGTACAAATATAATGGTAAAGAATGTTTTCTTATTAAGATAAAGCTAACTTTAGATGATAAAGTTCTCTGCATATCAGTTCTACATCCTGTGATACCTGACATCAAATAACTCTCATTATGAATCTGAACATGTAATATTCACGTGTATATCATTGGAAAGAATTCTAACATTGCTCGCCCGAGTGTTAACCCAGCCTCCTGGGTTATGCCGTCTACTTACCGTTCTCGGGAGCCCGGGCTCAGCTCTCGGTGGCACAATGATAAAATCATCTACAACCCTGATCATGTCTGACAAATTGTCTCCAGTACCATGCAGGAATGACGTTACTTACTTCTTTCTGTATGAACTGTACTGATGTTCCGCTACCAGAGAATGGCCAAGATTTCCATAACAAGAACTATTCCTGACATAGAAAACCCCATCATCATTATGAAGAATGCAGCCTGGAAAAAAATGTTTCACATTATATAAGTGATAGTAGAAATAACATTGTGAATTAAAATAAGGCACGAATCACACCACCTTACTGCAACAAAATCATATCCTCTATATGTCCACAAACATAATGATGCCCACCTCATCTCTCTCTCTCTCTCTCTCTCTCTCTCTCTCTCTCTCTCTCTCTCTCTCTCTCTCTCTAGTTATAGAGTTC
>JAUTXX010486788.1:0-12452 GCA_032273605.1 Panulirus laevicauda | reverse complement strand
GATGAACTGGGCTAATCGGTGGCGAATGAATTTTAACTCTAAAATGCGCTAAATTTTACATATCGGCAGGAAACATGAAAAAGGCAAGCTAAAATATGTATTCTGTAGTGCTACTAAAGGTTATTGAGGAATGAGGACTTGGGTGTCATAATCTCTGGTGACCAAAAGCCGAGCAATCAGTATAAAGAAGCAGTAAAAAGGGCGAAAAGAATAGTTGCATTCATGGGATGGACTTTCAAACTTAAGTTTCGGGAAAATTATCCTCACTCTTTACAACTCACTGGTGCGTCCCCATATTGAATATTGTGTTCAATTTTGGTCCATGAGGAAAGAAGTACACAGAAAGGACAAGAGTACAGAAGGGAGCTACAAAGATGATTCCCGGCCTGAGCAACAAATCCTATGAGAGCTGACCAAATGAATTGAATCTGTTTTGCTGAGAAAAGAAAAGGTTTAGAGGTGATCTAATACAGGTATTAAAAATCGTTAAGGCTTCGATAATCTCGATCTAACGAACTGCTTAAGGAAAAATTCGTCTGATTTCACTCAAGATTTTATCTTGAATGAGGCGAATTACTTTTTCTTCAAGAAGATTTTTACGATATGGAATGCTTTACCAATTAGAGTAGTTGAAAGCAGTTCCATAGATACATCTAAGCATAAACGTGATAAGTATTTCGCTTATGGAATTTGAGAAGAGAGAATCTGAGGGATGGGTTTGGAATGCCTGTTTGCTTCTCATACTACCTAAAGGTTATTTCGATCATGTTTTGCCGAGCGAGCTGTCATCCTGACAGTTAAACGACAGTGAAAACTGATCCACTTGTGATACAAGGAATCAGTGGTGTGCAGTGACAGCCAGACTACACAGAGAGGTTGGTCTACCAATATGGTTCAGGGAGGAGTGGTGTGTGTTAGTATATGTAGTATCACTCGTGTTGTGTGTGAGTGAAAGCCAGATGTAGCGTACGGTGCTGAGACGTAGTGGTGTTTGACTACAACACAGTGAAGTATGATTTACCAGTATGGTGATTTATGTAAATGATGGCCACGCAATAGAGGAATTCAGTTTACAAATTTTGTAATAGGACTCATGTTGTGAGGTGACTTAGTGATAGAGCTGCCGAAGCGTTTGTGAATGACGGTAATATAGGTTAGGAGATCACTACTAAAGCTGACGGAGATTGTTCATAAGAAGAAAATCTAAATCAGACTGAATATGACCACTGGATAGTTAAAAGCTATACCAATCTAAGAGTCTTTTCCGGATTGTAAGAGGAACAGGGATGATGGTGGTAATGGTCTACGTAGAATGTAGACAGGAGAGTGTTTGGCAGATGGGAGTGCTGAGTTGGACTGACAACTGTGGACCTACGTCCAGCCGTGGGATTAGTCCACCGTAGTGAACGAGGTGTTTGTGTGGTGGAGACATGTACTCACCAGTATTCAGCACACAGTGGTGAGAAAGGCTTGTGAATCGTGGAACCATATACTGAATAAGGTGGAAGTGAAGTGCACGTTGGTGAGGGAGGCTTAAGGATAGTGGAATCATGTGCTGACGAGGGTTGAACTAGCGTGCATGGTGTGGAGTGAGGAGTGTGGATGATGGAGCGACGTACCGTCCGAGTTTGAGGTTTAACGTACCGTGAAGAGCGAGGGTTGTGCGGGATGCAGGGTGCCAGCCTTGTGGAGCAAAAATATTTCTGACTGTGACTTGGTTGTGAGAAAAATAGCCTGTATACACCACTGATTCAACTTCTAAGATACCGTCAAGATCATAAGATAAACCTTATATATATATATCGGCACAACTGATTACCCAAGAACATGGCGAGAGAAGTCCTTGTTGGATAATGCGCCGATGGCGTAAGGGCAATTGGACTACGCTAAAAAAGGTGGTGGTCAGACCAGACGACTTTAATGATGATGGCCGACCAGCGCCACCTATTAGGATGAGGGAATTGCTCTAGTCAGACCCAGTTTAAGATGAAGCGGATGAATTATTTCTAGGGCATACAAAAGGATTCTTTTCCTTGTCCATACCTGATTCAAGTAAGTGTTCTTAGGGCGTTTAGACCGTATGTTGCTTGTGTATTGATGGTCGTGGTGTGAGAAATGAATATCGTGTGTGGTGTACGTAATGCCCAGAGTAATTGGAGTTTTGTTAAGTGGGTGCAATAAACCATTCACGGTGACGGGAGGGTGCAGATGCCTGGGGTTAAAAGGTGACTGAATATTTCTGTGAACATAAACATTCTGTTTTGAGTGAGACTGTGATCCTATAGTGGGATGTGGTGTTGCATGTTTGTTGTTGCTCGCGTTGTGTCAGGTTGCCATGATGTGAGTGCAAGGTCGTCTGCATGTGAGTGAACCTTCACACTGTGGTCTGCAGAAGGTAATGGAAGGTCATACAGGAAGAAATTGAAGAGGGTTGGAGTAAGGACTGCTTTTTGAGTAACTCTACGGTAGAGGTTAAGGTATAATTTTGGAACTTGATAAATTAGTCTCATATTATCTCTGGCTTTCTTAGCGTACATGTATGTAAGCTGGAGAAGGAGGTATTGATTATTTGATTTACCTTACCATATGAAGCAACGTCAGCCACAGAGGATATTCATTTAATCATGGTCTTTATATGTGATGTATGATACATCTGAAATGTAAAGTCAGGATGAAAAGAAATTTCATATCAAATTTTCTCAGGTTTTTATGCTTTCTCAGAAATGAAATCCTCGTTTAACTAACTTAATGCATTATTTTTCGACAAAAGGTTCATACACACAAAGACTGACTACAAACTGGAAATCAATGTAAACTTTCTGCAACGTGAGTTTTTTTTTATCCTAAAGTAAAAATGTCCACTTTTTGAAAAAAGTTTTTTAAGCTTTTTACATTTACAAAGTTTGTCAGTTTTTGCTTTCCTGTCATTTATCTGATAACATTGAAAATGAATGACATTCATTGCGTTGGTATTTCAAAAGGATTGAATATGCCCAAAATGTGTATCAAGATTGGTCAAAATATATTTAGTTGATAAAATTCTATCTCAAAAAGTGGCGCAATGTTATTGATTCTTCTGCTGGTTGTAGCAATTAAGTCAATTTCATATATGTATGCATTTCAGTGGAGAGGTTATCTGTGGTTATAAAGTAACGTAATACTTCATGTGAAAACTTTGAATTATTGTTAGAAAATTTCTTAAAAGAATAATTCCATATTTCAGTTATCTAGTTTTACCTCAAATTATTTAACGACTCACAGCAACAAGAGAATCATTCCCTTGGTTTTTATTGAGTTCATTCATTTTTTTTCGTCATCCTCAAATAGGCAAATTGTTGCTATTACATTAACGAATCTCCTTTATCTCGTTTTCTTTCTGGTGCCGCAGTCATCTGAGCCCATGTACAGAGGGAAGAATAAATCTTAAGCTCTATTGGTTTATCATGACTCGAAAACAAATCACTGTAAACACATGTTATTCAGAAGGTAAAATTGTAGGTCGTCATTCAAGCTTGCTTTTATATCCCTATTATAAGCCCTTGTAACTTACCAAAATATGGCTTTTATGGAAAGAGTCCGCATGTAAACATGGACAAACTATTCTCAGTTCTTGGGCATCTCAATAAAGAATCTTATTACCTCGAGTACGAGAAAAAAGCCGATTGAAGGATGTCATATTTGATGGAGGTTGCTTCACTTATGGTGCGGTGACATCATTCACCTCAGCTCAGCAAAATCTTTATATCTTAGACCATAGGTTGCTTCGTAAATCTCACAAGTCCTTACTCTTACATTGAATGATATGGCATAAGCTAAATATACATCATAAACCGGTTATTTCTTGCAGATTTCTTTTTCCCAAATAGTGTTGCTTATGATTCTTGCGGTCACCTTAACTTGGGTATCTTTATTTGCATCATAAATCAAATATTGTGATTTCAGAGATTCGAAAACACAATGATTTTCAAAGACGTCGTTCACTGAAATAAGTTCTTGATCTTAGTGAAACGCACATGAACCTTAGATTTTCAAGATGTTACTATACAGAAATTGCCTTCAATGTACTCACCAAATAAAGATAAACATTATGACATGATGGTTCCACGAGTTTAACTTGGAGATTGTTCGGATGAAAGAGGATCAGCTTGACCTTATGTCGTTTCACAACCTACAACTTCCCATCAGTTATCGTAGGCCTCCCTCCTTCCCATCACCGACACTTGCACAACGCTAGCGTTCACCGACACATCACATATTGTTAGATCATCCATCCCTGTTTCATCTGGCCATGACTGATACAAGCACATCATCAGTTTTATCATATTAAGTCACCACAAACCACTGCTTCTAAATGCCACACTTGGACTAGTTTCCTCATTGCCGTTTGAATGTCAGATTGGCAACTCGCCGAGTAATTGTTACCAGAATTATCATGATGATGTTTGACAGACTGACTGGCCTAAGTTTAGTACATCTTTCACTCTCTAAGAAGTCCTCTAGGTTTGCTAGGCTCACGTGTCCTACGAGGACTGATTGTCGATGCATTCACTGCAAACTACGTCTCTAAAGACAATGTTGTCTTCGAATGTTCTATTTGTATATCAAGATAGATTCGCGTTATGTTCCCCGCATTTGGATTTAATGTTTGCTCAGTCTTTGAGGCGGTAACGGCATGATGTTTGAGCAAGAATACCTCACTTACATTAGTCTTGCGTAAAGACAAAATATTTTCTGTCATATACTTGATCTGTGTTCATTGTGGTTGGCATTAGTGAAAAAATGAAAAGAGAATATCTCATAAGAATAATTGACACTGTTTATGCTTAAGAGTACTGAGCCAAAAACAAATAATTTACCTCTGTGGTAATCAAGTAAAGATTGAAACAGATACTGGAAGAATGATAATATTTCTTGATCATCGGTTCGCGTGCTAGGATACATTTGACCACCCTGAAGGATCAGCCCAAATTCGTCTTCATATGCGCCCTCGCCTGACGGCTATAGCCTAGTAGGATGCACCAGGCTGCTACACAGATACGGTATAAGTTGGTATAAGTTTGTATTCATCTGGCTACTCGCATCATAGCTCACATGATGGGATTTTTACTAGGCCACGCTATACGCGTTGTGAAAATTTTCCTCCTGCTCACTTGCCTGAAGGCTTTTTTGAGGACAATGAGATCCTCCGTTACCTTTCATGAGATTCTATATTCAGACTCTCTTACATGTCTTATTGCCTATATGAAAAAAAAAAATCTACCAGTACAAATTATTTCGAGATACATCGACAGCTTTGCTCGCCAGTGAAGTTACGATGGTCGGTATGATAACGATGGTGATAGCACAGGTGCTAGTAGTGTGATGATAAGCTCTGGTAATGGTGACAGTGGCGTTGCACGTATCACTGGTGATAGGACTGCCAATAATGGTGGCATTGATGACAAGGAAGGTGTAATAGTAACAAGAAGGTTGTTGGGATAAGGCTAAAGTTAATAAGGATTATGATTCTAGTATAATTATGGCTATGATATTAGTGAATTATAAAAGTGTAGGTAATACGTGTATGAAAGAATTTCACTGTTTAATGGCAAGACCAACCCACGTATCGTACAGCAAGTGTACCATCTAACATGACTGAAGTCTCACTCCATTCCACTTTATCTTGCAAAGATTAATCGAATTCCGGAAGACCATTCGTGGGTGATATCAAGCACCTGTTAGAACCACACGAAAGACACTAAGTAACTCCTCTGGACGAACGTTAGTAAGATACACCCGGAGAATTACATACAGGGACGCACAGCTGCTCCTCGGGTGTATGTTCACATGCATAGCTCACGGAAACACATATGGTGACCACCTTCACTTGGTAACTGGTGGAAATCCGATGGCCAGAAACATTCTCCCTCCGTTTTCTATAGGATATCATGAGTCTGTTGGGTTATCTACCTTATAATTCCTTATGTAGTCAAAACAAAGAAACAACCAAAAGGGAATGAGAAAGTTGATATCCCTTTCTTTTGGATCGGTACTCGACTATACGTTCAAGCTGTTAGTCTTCTGGTTGAATGGAAGAGATATCAGAAGATTTATAAACAATTAGGGAGATAATCATTACAAACTGAAATACATACTTCACCCTCCCGTATACAAATAATTGCTGTTGGCAGTATTTCCTGTTCGGTATAACTGCTACGTCTCAAGCTAACAAAGGAGATGTTCGGTGTAACTGCCACGTCTCAAGCTAACAAAGGAGATGTTCGGTATAGCTGCCACGTCTCAAGCTAACAAAGGAGATGTTCGGTGTAACTACCACGTCTCACACTAGCACAGGATAAGAGTGATAATACTGTCTTCTTACTACAATTCTGGTAGATCAGTGATGGGTGTGATAAGTTAGTGAACCACTCTTGCTATTAGTCGTCGTATTTAGAGTAGATCCCACAGCAGGATACGAGAGTAGAAAGCCTGTAGTGGTTATGATCAGCTTCCATAGCTAAATCCACCTCTGGCACTCAGAGTAGGTCAAGGTCAACTACTTTAGCAAAGAGCCCCCCACCCTAATGGTCAACATCAACAAGGATCATCTCCTCTAACCTGGTAGTCGGGACTGGTTTCGTTCCCTCCTGCAGGATTCCACCCCCTGGTAATTAACAGTATAGTGGTCAAGGTCAGCCCCCTCCAACGGGACTCCATTCTGGTAGACGGCAGTGGTCAAGGTCAGCCCCTCTAGCGGGACTCGACCCTGGTAGTCGGCAATGCAGTGGTCAGGGTCGGATCCTCTATCGAGAACTCGACTCTTTGTCTTAAGCTGTGGTCGAGGCCAATATTCCTCGCAGGACAGAACCCTGATAATCAGGGGCGCTAATGCTCACGTCGCTGTATAGGACATGAAAATGTTTCCTTCTTTTTTCCCCCCCACAGTTAACTCCTTCAGAGGGACACGAGCCTAATGAACAGCGGTACTTATGGTGTGCACACCGCGTTCCTGACAGTCATTGGTGGCAGTGGTCAGCTCTCACAGCAGGTCGGCTCGAGTGAGGAGAGATAAGCTCGCCTCTCCGCCCCATATGTAGTCGCTGGTTAGAATTCCCTTTGTTGTTTGTGGATATGGAGTAATTAATTAGTATTCATCGTTTTAACTGCTCAAATCTAAAAGTTTTTTTTACTCAGTTTTTGATATTGCTTTCATTATAATTTTTTTTCTTCTTTTTTAAGAAGCATAGAATAAAAATCTCCGAAAGATATTTCTATTATCCTGAGACACCTGCACATTTGCAAGGGGATCCTTTCACAAGGCTCAAACATTTACAAAATCATTGGTACATCAGGGTATTGGGTCACTGGCTCTGCAGCCGACGGTGCGAGCTTGAGGAGGAGAGGAGTGAGCAGGACAAGGCCGGGAGAATGTCGGGTAGATCGCAGTTCGGGGTATGTTTTACGTCAGCTGAAGTTTGCAGATGAATATAAAACAGGACGTGTGCATTATCCTCGCAGGGTCTCTTTCATATATACCATATGTTGCATGTATTACCAGCATTTTATATACCACTGTCGACGGAGAATTGGAGCTTCGCCAGCATTCAACCGAATCAAAGAACTCCGATCGATGGTGTTCTACTACAGGGATAATATGCACCATCTACAGTGCCTCAGAAATGTTTGTCTGATCTTTATTAGTTCTGCGTTGAGTCTCCAAGTCATATCGGTAATCAGTTCTCAATATTCTGGCGGGATATCTGCCTCCTAACGCATCTAAGGAACGTAAAGGTAAAATTCATACCTTTCAGTAATTGAACACTATTCACATAGAAGAACTCGCCTGTCTATCGCAAAAGAAACTTAATACAGTGAATCATAACCACTTTGATAGGAAAAAAGTCAAGTCTATAGGAAACTGACCCCAAGCTATAGGGTTGATTACTGCCGGTATTGTTATCATACCGACGGATCGGAGAAAACCCGTGGTTTGATTTGAATCATGAAACATCCCCAACGCTGTTCATGGACGGTATAAGGAACTTCAAGTCAATGGCACCCGTGAGTTACGGGTGAAGGCTTCTTTTGTCTTTTCTTTATAACGGCGGACACGGATGGTCGCTTGGTTGGGTTATTTAGACTTTAGGCCTATCAAGTTGCCGGGTCATTAAGCCGTCAACGTGAATCTACATCCACCAACACAAGTATTTCTAACATTCTCTTCAGGTGTTAAGGATAATTATAGATCACCCTATGCATGTGACCCACGCGAATACGAAGACTCTGGCACATTATGTATCATGTCGCTGCAAAATCAACTCGGATTCGTCAAGAGATGCTTATTTGGTGCTAAAGTCCACTGAGTTAAGGACCCTTTTTTTTCTAAGAATAATTGCAAATTGGCTTTATTATTAACACATTATCATACGTACCTGTGGTAACAACCATATTTACCTTTTCTGAACAAGAAGTAAAACTAAATGTTCATATTTGTTTCTGCTGTTTCGCGAAAACGTTTGCTTACGTTCCAACCCAAATAGCTAGTGGAAGACAGTACACGTATGTACACATACCGGGTCTGTTTATACATAAGGATCCGACCTTATTCTTAACTCACTGGCGCCTCTTCCACAACCCGACTATGTTATGATTATTGGATGTTAATAAGATGCAATCATATTCACTCATACTGATCTTTAGTAATACGAACTGCTAATGTAATTTTCTGGGAAAGGTAAATGTATTTGATTGTAGGTCCAGCACACGGTATATTCGCATTTACTAAAATCTGAGCTCTAACCCTTGTAACATATTAAGAAAGCTGGAGTATTAAAGATACCTCACCACATCACGTAAACTTCTTTGTTTCTCTAAATGAAAGTTTTTAAAATAAATTTGTTAAGTCCTGATGCATTTGGGGTTATGACCTCCCACGTGTGTGTCTTTACAGAATTGTGCTGCGGTCAGTAAAGGTTTATCTTTCAAACAGGGCATAATGTTGCCCAACATGGTCTCTGTTCTGCGTTACAATGTGAACAAATATCTACTTAATCAAAAACTTCAGCGTACAAGTGCAAGGAAAAATAATGATCAATTCTGAAAAGTTTTTCTCAGTGCAGGCACCCATGAATTATGAGTAATACGCATTGTCTGCTTTATATAAAAGTGCCACATCATGCACACGTCATCCCGTCACATGAGTGGGCGACAAAAAGTCCCTTTTTCATGTTCCTGGCTGCTGCTGTTGTTGCACCTCCGCAATAATTTCCTCAGCACAACCAGGGCATCGACTTGCACAACAACAGTATAAAAGATTGACGTCAGACTGCATGAATGTGCACATTTCTTTGGCTGAAGCTTCAGATCACCAACCAGCCTCACATCACCAGCATGTCCTCAATAGAACAGCCAACCTCATAGCGCCAGGCGGCCTCACCAGCATTCAGCGTCTTTGTGGAACAGCCATCCTCATAGCACCAATTGGCCGCCCTAAGTCCCAGCTCCTGAACGCTTGTTAATCCCACAAAACCATTCGACCTTACACCTCTAGCTGGCCCGAGAGAACTACGAACCAACCAGCTTCAGAACAAAAGCCTATTTTTTCCTCGACACTAGTCGACCCTACAGCACCAGCCGACCTCACAGTATCAGCCTTTCTTACAACATCAGCCGTTGTCAAGGACTTGGCCATCCTCACAGCACCTGTCGACCATGTGGCACCAATCGACCTCAAAGACCCAGCCAGACTCACACCATCAGCTGGCCCTAGTGCACCATTAAACTTCAGAACGTTGGCCTGACTCATATAGTACCGGTGTCTTATGGCCTCGTATCACCATTCGTCAGTCTCATACCATCAGCGCAGGTCAGCCTCACCGACCGAGTTCTTACAGACCTCATGACCCCAGTGGGTTCCTTACCTCCAAGACCAGCTGAGCTTATAGCAGTAATTAGCATCATAACATCATCACCGGCAGATCTGCTATTACCAGCGATAGCCAGATATACGGTACTAGCATCGCCAGACTTTATAGCGTCAGAATCAGTCAACCTCTAAGCATCAACCACCTGCATAGCCCCGAAACTGGCTGGCCTCAAAGCACTATCACAATCTGCCTTACAAAGCCAACACCAGCTAGTCTCAAAGCACCAATAGGTCACATGACACTAGCACCAGCAAGTCTCATAGCATTAACCAGACCCATTGCACCAGCTGGGCTCATAACGTTATCCAGCACCAGCCAGCCTCAGAGCATCAACAATAGCTCAGCTCACCTCACAGTGGTATTGCATCCTAGAGGCACAGTCCGCATCAACTGGCCTCATAGCAACAACGTCGGTCAACCTTATGGAACGAGCCGGGCTCAGGAAACCAGCCGACCCCATGGAGCCAACTGCTTTCAAAGCATCAGAACCGGCTGGCCTCATAACCAGATTCATTTCATGGAAAAAGCCAGATTCGTAACAACAGCACCGATTAGTCTCAAGGCACCAATATCGACCGGTCTCTTAGTACTAACGCCAGATGACATATAGCACCAGTACAATCTAGCTTCACTATACAGGCATCAGTCGGCCTTACAGCAGCAGATGGGTTGCCATACCTCTCGACCACTCGTAAATAAACTATTGTGAAAAACTTTAAATGGCAGTTATGGCAAGTTAAGCGCAAGGAAGTATCAGACAACTGTATAATGAATGTGAAGTAACCTTAAGGTGCCAAAGAGGAGCCTGATCAGCGGAATATACGACATTTGTAGGAATACATAGAGAGTGGTCTGGAGTGACTGCTCTCATACCGTGTGATGCGTACTTTCAACACGATGAAAAATAATACACACGCTGGTCTTGCTGTACAATAGAAAATTCAGAGAAGACATATCCTTGCCGTTGTCAAGACTGAAGATCTAAGTTTTTCTCATGCGTATCTGCCCCAGTTATTCTTGGAGATGTACGCAATACTATTTTAAGAGAGACGCAGTCCTGCATGTCTGAAATACGACTTGATTTTTCTAAACCGTCACACAATTGGCATTGAAAGATGAACAAAAGATCATCATGGTTTTTGGAACGTTATAGAATGCTATATCAAAAAATGACTATACATTTGTGAATAAATAGATTATATATATATATCTTACAAAATCATCAATCTGCGTATATGCCACTGAGTAGTGTGTTATCTCGACAGAGTGAGGAACTTTTACATGAAGCCATGATTAGAAATACTGACCTTTCCTGTGCGTAACACAGTGGCAAAGGAACATATGTGAGATTTGTCCTTCATTGTGATCGTTACCAGATCTTCGGTCTGGTCAGTCGGACTGCTTTCCTGGTGACACTGTGTTCCAAATTTGATTCTAGTAATTATAAGTAAACACATATGATTAAGTCTGGAATACGACTTGATGAGATGTCACATCACAATGATCTATACATTCATCATCCGGTGACACAACATAATGAAAATGAGGCGAGTGGAGAAAATGTTGGTGCTCCAAAATATTGGGTGAAGGCAACAGTGATATATACATATACTTGAATGGAGAAAATCAGTGTTAGCAAAATGCACTTTAAAACAAAATGTAGAGAAGGTGTTGTAGAGTATGGTGAAAGTGAGATTTAAGTAAATGCCGGTAGATTCTTATAAGTAAGGCGTGTTGGAAAAGTTTTCGTAGTGTTCGGGATTTGACTATTAGCTTTAAAAGCAGGTTTGATGCATTGAGAGCGAAAAGCTTAGGAACTTAGCAAGAATCATGCATACGGATACAATATATTGATGAGAAAAAGGGGAGGGATTTAGGAAGCTGTTTAAAGTGTGTGGAGCAAAAAGTACGTCATAAATGATTTCTCCACATACACCACAACGAGTGACTTGGAGGAGGCCAAGATATAGAAGAGAGATGTTGTGTGATATTGGCTCTGGTGTTTAAGCTGTACGTAGGAAGCAAGATATGTTATGTAGCCATAGATTACTTGAGAACAAAAAACAATTGCAGGTGAACTATGGGACATAGAGATACAATATTTGGCTTGAGGTTTACCTTGAAAATGAAAAAAAAAAATAAATAAAAGATGGATGAAAATAATATAAAAAGTGTGTGATAAAAACATGGGAAAATCTACCCAAAAAATAAGTTTTCGCACGTGCTTAAACACACACACACACACACACACACACACACACACACACACACTGATAAAAGTGACTGATTACATCTCTACCTTTAACTTAGATGGGATGTAAGAAGTCAAACCGCGAGACAATAGGACCTTACATAAGACACCGCACCCCCTTCCCACCCCTGATCACCCTTACCTTTTCTTACAGCCCTCGTCAGTTACGCCTCACTATCAACTGGTTGCCCTATTGGTGAGAATGTCAGCTGACCGCAAGCCTCTCACAGCCCCCCCATCAAGCCCCGGTCAAGGTCGGCCTCCCTGGTAATGTTAACGTTGGAAGTGGGTGTCGT
>JAUTXX010486677.1:0-12452 GCA_032273605.1 Panulirus laevicauda | reverse complement strand
GAAGAACTCTTGGGAACTCTTCGTGTTTCATTTTCCCCGTGGACTCATAGGAATATATATATATATATATGTATGTGTATGTATATGAGTGGATGGGCATTTAGTACCCTTGTCATGCTGATCAGCCTTCATACCATGGAGTTACGCTGCATCCCACACGAAAAGACTTTGAATTTCATATGATCTTAAATCTGTGTGCATATACCCAGTATAGTAAATATCTTTTGAATCATTTCAGAGCACATTGTCTTAAATTTTCTAATGTTATGTTAGTGAATGTGGAAAGTATCAGAAATCAGTGCTTGATATCACTTCACAAAAAATAACGTCATTGCAAAAGTAAGGATATGCTTTTTTATCTATACATTTTTCTGTGACTTATATTGCATTACATATTCAGTAATACTATACCAGTGAAAATGCCTTAGATTTTCAGAGCTAACCTAACCGTTTAATTGAGACTTCTGATAATTGTTGTTGTCACTTTAACTACAGCTCTAAAAACCTTTATCAAAAAAGTAACAAATGGTCCAACTGGCTGCTTACCTGCATTAATCTGTATTTTGCACACATAGTATGTCACAGAATCAGCCATTGCCAGTATCTTCATACCATCCTTGGAAGGTTTATTTGGCATATATTGCCTGAATGGAAACTTGCACATGCAACATATAAGCATTTTATGAACCTCGATACATTGTCAGGAAGAATTGTTCACAGAAAAATTTTCAACAAACTTTACAAATTTATCTCTGATGGGGTATACTTTACCAGCTAACTCTAATGCAGTTCATGTTCCTTTGTCATCATATTGAAGGCAAACCCTGAGAAATCTGAAATCCACTCGTGCAATCCGTGCTTCACATATTAAAATTCATCCTGTTACTGTGAAAACCACCAGCCCTAGGAAAGCTTTCATTTCCACTCAGTCTGTCTCTTCCTTTGTTTTTCTTTCCAAATGTAATTGTTCATGTTTGTCACTAAAATATCTAAAATTTGCTATATCATAAAGATAGACCAAAGTTCCTGAATTGTTTGTGCATTTAGGGATGGATGTTTTGGCTCATTTTACCATGGGTGCACAATCTGACAATGGAGTCCTTTTCTGCCAAATTGTTTTTGCCAAGCCATCATGTGTGCCTAGTACACTTCTGTAGGGGCTGTCATGGTGATGGGTCATCACCCACTTCCTCTTTTTCACTGTAATCTGTGGTTGAGTTATGTTGACTTGCATGTTGGGTGCCTAATTAGATGTTCTAGATTGTTAAGGATGGAAAAAGAAAGACTTTCAACACAAGTCATTCTGAGTAAGACCAGGCCAATCTTTGTGGCTTGGCATAGGTCATATAGGACCCTTTCATAGGGCTCCTGCAGCTTTGAGACTTCATGCAGGAGTAGGAAAGTGATGGAATCTTTTGGAGTGAGAAACTCCATGATGAGACTGTACTTCAGTCCATTTGTTGACGATAGTTTTGCTAAAGGTAACATCTCATTTGCAGTGTAACTAGTTGTAAGTTGGATTCAGTAACACTGAAAATATGCTATAATGTTGTCATTTAAATAGATGCTACCACCTTTCATCCATTATTTTATGTTGCTTTCACTTCAGTTGGTGCAGACTTGTAGTATATGATAATGTGAGAGTAAACATTGATAATTTGTTTTACAGGATGATAGAAGAGCACTTGCAGAACAACCCAACACAGTTGGCTCCCCTTACTTCAGTAGTCAACCAAATGTTAGAAGATGCACAAGAGCGCTTGGTTTATCGCACTCACATATACATTCATACAGATATTACCAACTTCCGTCCATCACCCGGAGATCTTGCCTATCCCAGTAAACTTCAGATGATGGAAAGCATTGCTGAGAGTTTAGCTAATCAACGAAAACTGCATTCTCGTAATGCTTCTGTTTCTTCTATATCGTCTGTAAGGTAATCATCAGAGTATATTTATTTCCCTTACATTTCATGAGAAATTCACTTATTTCTTGCTTTCTTACCACGTTTTATAAGATGAATGATTTTTTGAAATTATCATGTAACAAGTGTAGGGATTATTATAGGCTGTATGTAACTGATCTATCCTATGAAATTGGGAATAGAATAATGATGATAAACAGGTAAATAGTAACATAAACATAATTGTTGTGCACCTTGTGGGCCTATAGTATCATAACTTGGGTGACATGTGGTAGAATATTTCTCTCAACTTCTGTTTTCTTTCACATGTTTTCCAATTTCTAATGATTGTGCATTTCTCTTAACTGTCTCATGTCTTGCCATATGACCAATCAATCCTTTTACTTCCTTCCAAGTGACTTCATTGTGTACTAGAGGGAAGTCCTGATTGTCAAGACCATACTTTGAATATTCAGTCTTTTTTTACCTTTAACCTGCATCACAGTTTTATTCTTTGTGGGATGGCTGTATCACAGTCTTTTAACAGCTACCCCTGTTTTTGAATTTGACTCTCAGTCTCATTGAAGCCCTTATAGTTTTCCCTTATCATGATATACATGAAGTTATCAGATACCTTACTCATACTTCATACCTTCACAACCCCTTCTCTGATATTCTGGATTTATATCTCATCTCTAATCCCTTTTCCTGTGACTAAGGAATTTCATATGTTTAGTCTAAAAAGCAGTCATCTCTTCAAACTCATGCAAGGCATAGAAACAAATCTTTCTAAGTTTGTGCTCGTACTTGCTTACCTATTTTGCATTTCTTAATAACCAAAACTTTAAAATTTTATCTTGGAATCAGTATTGGTAACCAGTCTACTCCTTCCAGCTATCATTGTACTGGTTCATCTTGTTACATTTTTGTGTTCCTTGGAACTCTTCTCAGCTCTCATTTCTTTAATCATTATGAATCTCTGTCATCACTCTAATTACTAGTATATATTGCACAAGGCAAATCCCTTGAATAATATCCTTTTCTTTGTTGCTATTGTTTGGTTATCTTCTCTTTAAAGTAAATCTACAAGATACACTCTTCTGATTTTCCTCTTTCACTCTACTCTTTTAATCTCTACATTGTCTATGGGTGGTCTATATCCATTATTTGTTGATGGGTTAATTTCTTCTCTCTTCGTCAACATGAAGTAATTAATTCAGTATAAACTGGATGAAATGCTCAAAACTCTGATTTTACTTCAAAAAAATATTTTTGTAATACTGAATTCTTTAGATCTGCCACCAGTGAAGAAGTTGCAAACATCACAGGAGCAGCAGAAGAAAGATTTTCACGTGTTGGTACATCACCAGCAGATCTTCATGGCATGTGGTACCCAACTGTACGACGCACACTTATGTGTTTATTTAAACTCTATCGTTGTGTTGATAGAAGTATATTTCAGGTAACTGAACAAAATTTTGTATACAGTACTTGTAGCAGATCATTTGAGGGTGGAATTGGTAATACAGATAGCAAATGATAGTTTACATGATAGCTTTGCACATTATGCTAAAGATGACAGGGATTGACACTGAGAAAGGCATTTGAGAGAGTTGGTTATAGGTAAAGATTTAAGTTATTACACAGCATTTAGGCAAAAGCACTTACCATCAGGTGTATAACAATGTTGTTAATTGTAGCAAGCAGCAAAGCACACTTTGAAGAGGTAGTTCTCCATTTTTCATTTTGCTACAGGGTGTGTCACTGGAGGCTTTATCGGCATGTATGCAGAGCTTAAGTCTTGCATCCACATCTATCAGCAAGACCTCTTCCTCCTTAGATGCACAGCTGTTTGAGATCAAACATCTCCTTATCCTTCGAGAACAAATGGCACCCTTTCAGGTATGTAAATATGTCATGACAGTTAGATCTAGGGGAAAATTTTTAAACTGTGAATCATATGGAAACAGCATTGTTACCTTTTTATTGTGAAGGAGTAAAGTAAAGGTTTCACATGCAGTAATCACCTAATGAGAAAGCTCATGTATCTTAAGTTTCCAACTTCTTTCAGCAAAAATTATTATTGTAGAAACCAAAATCCAAGTAAATTTATTGAGCATGTTTGTTGCAAATGACAGAATAGATGTGAAAAAGCAAGGTAATGAGATACAGCTGGAGGGGGGGGTTGTTTGAAACAAGATGTTTTGAGTATAAGTGGAGTGGAATGGAACCATGGGAGTTGAAGTAATTCATAGGTTTGAAGATGGGGCTAAAGTTCTGGGTGTATGATGGATGGGAACACCTTACTGAATATTTCCTTATCTATGAACCTGAAAGCAAATCTAATATTTTCTAGCTGACAGTGTGTGTGTGTGTGTGTGTGTGTGTGATCACTATTTGCCTGTTACGAGGAGAGTTTTACACTCATGGTTCCCTGCCTCTTAATCTTGTATGTATACCATGTTAGCCTTATTTAAACACACACATACACTCTCCATTTTATGCCAGGTGTGCATATATATGTGTCAGAGGATAGTGTACATAACATAGGGAAAGAACTGCAATGAGGCACAGAGTATCTTAGCATTTTAGGAGTTGCTTTTATTAAGGATTCATAATCACTCAGCTTTGTGTGTATGTGCCAGATAAGTAAATTTGTACAGTATACTGTACATTATAATGAAAGTAATTCTTTTATTCATTAGCACTGAAAGCTCTTGCCTTAGAGAGTACAATCCACTGGTAGGTACTAGTAGGTAGGCAGTCAATTACTAGGGAGGTACATTACCAGTACCACCCTCCTAGATATTAGGAAGGTTAGTGACATCTGTTTAGTGAACCAGCACTTTAGTAGTTGTCAAGTTGCATGCCTCTCACCAGGTTAGCTGTCTTTTCTTTCTGCCTCACTAACATTTGGACTACTGACATTTTGTTCACAAACATACAATCAATCTCTGTCATATGTAACACTTAACTCATACAGATCATGCTTTGTAACTAGATTTTTCTGCAGTGAGCACTATGTGTTAGCCCCGTCTTTTGGCAAAATGGTAAGAGCAGTAGGTAGAAACATTTAGGCAGGAGTTTTTAGTAAAGTAGTAGGTAGGATCATTAGACAGAGGTAGTCTATAGGAACATTAGGTAGGAGCTTTTGCAAACACTGCACAAGGCTTTCCCTCTGCCAGTGGCTTATTAAGGGCGAGGCAATAAAGGCCAAGAAGTGGCATTGGAGTCCTTTAGTTATGGAGACTCAGTTGCTGTGGCCACCCCTTTGAGGGAATTTCAGTTGGAACAGGCATCAGAGATATAGAGAGATAGTACAATCCATTTAATGGAGATTTATTCTGTTGTTCATAAAATGTGTATGTTTCATTGTTTCTCAGGTTGATGCATGCTTACATGAGACGAGCTTGGACTGGAGTAAGGTTCGTCATGCGGCACTTGGTTTGGTGCAAAAAAGGGGTCGACTGTTCTCCCTGTCTTCCAATAATGCCCTTCTTGAGTTCATTGTAGAAGGCACTCCACAGGTAGTTGTTTTTGCTTTTTCTTCTTTACATTTTTGTTTTTTCAAATGATGTTTTTATTTTCTTGAATTTTCTCCCTAATTGGTAAAGATATTCATTTCACATCACTTATGCCATTCTAGTAGATTTAAATCAGATTATATAATTTATTCTCGACTATTTTGGGTGAAAACTGAACTAGTATAACTTGCATTTGTGCTCATATGGGGAACAAACAAAAAAAACTGAAAAAATAATTAAATCGTGGTTCGTTTAATGAAAGTTTTTGTGTAAGGAGAACAAATTGCCACAGAGGGAAGGATTAATGAAATTCATCATAGGGAATAGTATGTTGATAGGATTAGGAATGAAATTAATCTTAGGGAATAGTATGTTGATAGGATTAGGAACAGTGGGCAGCCACCCAGCAGCTAGGCCTTCTTTTGGTTAGTAGAAAATCAGATATCAGCTTTTACAGGGGTAAAGCACACAATTTTGACAAGCCAGGCCATGTGATGGATTGTAAGTCAGTTTCCTATTCCTCAGGGGTGTCCATATGAAGGTACATCCCTCACTGACAGGCCTGATGTGCCTTCCATGAGCCTGTACTTTATACTTTTTTAGGTAGGACTTGCATAGCTTTTCTGGCTAATTCACATAGTACTAAGGAGGCTCCTACATCACAGACCTATGTGAACATTAGGAACTTAAGGGTTGGCTAATTCAGTATTTGCTGCTTTTTCTCCCCAGTTGGACTGTGGAACTCTTCCTCTTATCTTTCTCCTGATTCCTACTGTCTTTCCTTATAGTTTTTATATTAACTGCATTTGTCATAAAATTATATACAAATAAAATCACCAACCTTCCCACATCTGCTGCTGGTATGTGCCTCAGATGTGTGAGTCAGATTAAGGAGCCACCATATTTGCTTCCTGCAGTTAGGCAAACTACTACCTGAGGTAGTTGATGGCAATCATCTGAACTTAAACCTAGTAGAGTTGGTGCATTTCAGTCAAGTGTAACCTATGGATGACTTTGCAGTTAGGTGGTTGAGGAGGAGTTTAACTTCCCATCATTATAGTCCATTTGCCTTTCATTAAGAAATGTTGAAGGCACAGGTCTGCTTTTTTTCCTGTATACTTAAAGCAGTACTGACAAGCTGAAGTTTATAACTCTGTAATGGTACTTTTGGTTGGCGACTGTTTCACTTCTGTGGTAAAAAATCAACTTTAAGAATATTCCACTAAATGTTTTTATCATTATACAGTAGCCTAAATGAAAATGCCTAGGATATATTCTGCATATACCATTTTGCTTTGAATATGGGAAAAGACTAATATGATAAAGAGTCATGATTTTATTTTAAAAAAGGGCATATCTATCACCAGCATGAAGACTAATTATAATGGCACTGTTTCAGGTAACGGAGCAGAGGCTGGACTCAAAGAGAGATCTAGATAATCGATTAAAGAAATTGTGTGAACAGCTTATATTTACATGTACAGAAACCCTTTCCGGTTCATTAACTTCATATTTATCAAAAGCAGAAGTCATACTTCAAATGAACAAGGAAGAAAGTGTCAAACCTATCTTGCTAAAGAATCAACCATTTGCTCTACCCGAGAAGGTAAGAATATCTTTACATATATTAGTTGCAATGCAGAATGGTCATTGCCATATTATTTTTACTCATACTCTAAACACGTAAACTCTCCTGCTGGGCATCATGGTAAGTCATAAATAACATCTTTCAGGCTTCACTCTTTGCACATTTCTGATGTGGTTCTTTGCTTAACTCCACCTTCATTTCTAAAAAATTTGAGTTGCTTGCGCTCTTCTCAGTCATGACTCAATTATGGGCTCACACTGTAGTACTCTAAGTCATTCTGAATTTCTTAACTTCTTTCTAATGTCTAAGGCTCCAGTCACAAATCAAAGTTCTAAATGAGGACAGGTCTTATATGAAACATAAAGAATAGTAGACATCAAAAAGTTTTTTTCTACATATCCTCTGCCCTTTTTTATGGGGCAAAACAGAAAAATGTAGAAATAGAGGTGAGAAAGATTGTGAAGACAAGTAAATTTTCCACCTTATGCTTCCATATCCCCTGCCACCCTGAATTGCCTTGAATATTTAGAAACTGACAAACAGAAAAGAGGGGGGCAAGAGAAAATGTGAAGACAGAAGGTAAAATAGAATAAGACTGGTGCATGATGCATATATAGGGATGGTAAGACTAGCATGGTTGCCGAGTTTTAATGAGAATGAAATTAATATGAGTAGTTCTAATATGAAGAGCATAAGATGGTCCTGGACTCTAATTTAACTCTCCTAAGTTGAGAAACTAGTACTTAGAAGGCCTGTTATGATAATTATGTTTTCAGAATTAAGTTCCTACTCATTTAGATGGCATTATAGTTATGGATAATTGAATGAAATAACCATTATTAGGTTATTTATACTAGGTTTTGCAACACTGAGATATCACACTATTTAGTGTGTATTGAACCTTGAGTGACATTATTCTATATATGTCTCCTTACTAAAAATAGTAGTCTGTGTCCAATATCAAGTGTTAAGTTAGAAAACAACTTCTAAATCTACCTGGATCATTCCCTATAAGGGGTACACTAATCCTCTTCACATTATCATTTGCGTCTATGTTATACACCAAGCCAACTTGTGCTAAGAATTATATTTTAAATTTTTTTTTTGATCCTTTCGACTTCCATTCTTCCTTTATCTTTATACTTTGGAATAATAACTGCTTTCATTTAGTCATCAGGAATGTAACCACTTTTTCATGCTTTCAGAAACTTTTGATATCCATTTATCAACAGTTCTTCAACACCTCTATGCTCAAGCAATTTCATTTGTTAGGAGCATTATAGATCATTTTACCTCTGTAATATCCTCCTCTCCAGTATGTATATATCCCTCACTCTTTTTCCATATTTCTAACCTTAGTGCACAAATAATTGCATCTGTCACCATTTCTTTAAGATACCCTCCCTCCCTGCTATTACCTGATTCTTTGTTACTAGTGTTTTTTACTAGTTTTTTCCCAGATTTGTCTAATACATTCAGACTTCTTACACATACCTTCTTCAAATCACCTTGTTACTCTCCTTTATTTTATTTTATTTTTTTTCATTTGCCTGCTACTCCTTTCATAAATCTTCACTTCACTGTATATTATAGCTTCACTGCTGCACACCTCTGTGGCACCCTCTTACAATGCACTCTTAAACTGCTCCCGCATCACTATAACCTCTTCTTATATACTGTTGTAGTGGATATTCCCAGCTTCTCATTTACTTATAAACCTAAGTTTAACTCATTTATGCTTCAGCTTCTCAATTTTTCATTCATATTTCTAGTCCTGTACCATTTTCAATAGAGGGTTAGTCCCTCTTAGACTGCACATTGTTTACACAACCAATCGTTTTCATTCCCTCTAGAAACATCATCATCCTTTTGTCTCTTAGGCTTCTTTTTCATATTAGTTACCAAGTTGCATATTCATTGCTCTGAATATATAAGAATTGCTCCAAACATTGAGTAATAATGTAAGACTGAATGACTATTGTTTTGTCTCTACAGCTTGCAGATGTAATAAGTTCTTGCCAGAAAAATATTCGTACTCACTTGCCCAACATTCAACGAAGCATGCAGCTCTATTTGGCCAATCGTGATACAGAATTCATCCTTTTCAAGCCAGTGCGTGCAAATATCATCAACTCATTTTCCAAGGTCCATAATATAATACTAAATAATTACAGTGAAGATGAAAGAATAATTATCGCCTGCCCATCTCAAGAGGAGGTTTCAGTACTTCTCTCGTCTTTGTTCAAAAGCTAATGGTGCCATTGTATAAGTTGTATTTAAGATGTACATATTATTTATCAGTAGGAATCTATAACCACTACCTTGTTTTTCAAGGACTTGATTAAATGGAATCTTCATTATCCATATCATTCATATTTAATATTTGCTACGATAAACTTTTTTGATTACCAAATAGAGAACACATAAAGTTTCTTTTTACTGGATAATCGAGAATCTATAAATCTTGCTCCTGTGTAAGTGATGTGTTGATGTAAATGGTTTTATTTCTGGCAGTTAGAATGTTGATCTATGCAAGAACAAGGTTATTTTCAGATGTTATGGAGTATGAATTATGAAAATAGATATTTATATTGATTGCAGAATTTTTATATTGTTTGTTACATGCAATAATTCACATGCGTGCTAATTGTAAATAAAAGAATTGCCTTAAATCAATAAATCCATTGAAAAGATCATCTACAGATTATGTTATATGCTTTTTCCTGCTTTCTGAACTGGTTGATCAATTGAAGTTTTCTACCTGTCCATTTTTTTTTTTGAGATGCTGAATGTTTTGGTAAACAGAATAATCTTTTCTTTTTCATAAAATTTTTGCTAAACCATGTATTTGTGCCTGTTTTCATATTGAGTACATTCCACTCTGTATTAAAGGTAAAGCATCAAGCCAGATGCTCCTCTGATATGATCAAGCTTTCAACGTCCTTGCTGAAATATGTCTTTATGTATATCATCTTGTGGATTACAGCAGGAGCACAGTGATCCAACTAAACCAAAAGAAATAATATTTAAAAAGCAATTAAAGTGATAACCAAGCAAGCTTGCTTACTGAATATGAATTAAACAAGTATGAAAACTGAAAATCTTTATATAATCAGCTCATGTTAAGTGAAACAAAATACATCCAGACTTACGTATTTACATGCATTCGCTGTGCACACAAACCTGATTAATCACCAAGTCTTTCATTTCCATTCCCTCTTTCAGTTATCCACAGCCTGTTTCCAACAGACATAGCAGTTATTTCTGAGCTTGAATCTGATGTCTTTTAACAAATGATTCACTAAATTTACTCATCTTGTGCGGTCTGTTTCTTCCCCTTTGAAGTTCACTTGAGCTGTCGTAGATCATCACAAGGTAAGTGTTATATGTTTTATATTTCTCTATCATTTTCAGCATAACTTCAGCCTTGAGCAATTTTTGATTTCATAACTTTTCACATATTTATGTCTTCATTCATTATCCTGTTTATTTTGAAATTCCTTTAAACATTACTTACTACTTACTTCCCACCCCAGGAGTCCCTTTTATCCTTATGAGGCTCCTGCAACACATTCACAGATCAGGATCACAGGGTTATTCATTTTACCTACTCTTATTTCTAGTCTGTCTGTACTCTTGTAAGTTAGAACATCCTGTCTATAAACGAAGTGAATCAAGTGCTCTTTTATGGATATTCCACTTTTATATCCCCATTTATCAAGTACACCCAAACTCCAAAAATTTTTTTTCATTACACCTTTTGATCATTAAATTCTTATGGATTCATCACATCCTTGCTCAGCATTATTCCCGAATATCTAAATTTTTTACATGCCATTTCTACAGATGAAACATATATGACACAGAGACAGCCACTCTTATTGCCAAAGCAACTGCAAAAGATTGTCTTGTGCACAAACATTATCAAGCACATTGTTTTATAAAAGCATTTGTTTTGAGTGTTGATTGCTTGCATTATACAGAGCACCGAGTCTGGGATACATAAGTATGTTTGAAGTTGCTCAGTTTACTAAACATTGTAATGTTTTCAGATATTTTCATATCTTTATTATGTTGTGCTACTATCAACTGATACAGTGGCCAGATATTTAGTGTGCTGTATAATACCTTGGTGAAATGGGTTAGCAATGTTAGACTGAGCATTTGGCTGGAATGTAGGGTATCTTGATGACAACTCTTTGGTAAATAAGGAGCTTTGTGATTTTGCATCACTTCTTAATGTTATGCAGACTCCTCTGTACATTCTATCATGAATTTTTTATGTATATTGTTGTTTGTTAAATGACTTCAGAATATATTTTTTTCTTGCAAAGCACTGGTTTCATATACTATATCATATATGCTGATTTTTTATATTAGATACTTCATGCTAAAGAAGTGCCTTATTCTATGTGGTTTATTACTTTCTTGTAACATGCAGTTATACAAATGCATTATCTTTCAATCTGAAAACCTCTGGCATTTGTTAAACATAATAACAATCAAAATACGAAATTATATATATTGAGGTGTAAAGACAGGATGTTAAATACAGATTAAAGGCAGGTTGAAGTGTAATGGTATGTTAAGGCACTAACTGCTAAGCTTGATATTGTAGGTTTGAGATGTTTTTGTGTTTAATTTGTAATATGCTCCTCAAATTCTGAGCTAAGATATAGGAAATGGGAGATCAGCAGCTGTTGTATTTCAAGTAAGCAAACTTTTTCCTCATGCTATGGACTAAGACTCTTGTGTGTTTCAACATGTATAAGGCTAATATTAATGGGTCTTTGTTAATGAGATCAAGGTAACAAACCATAAATATTATACAATAAGTTAGTAAGATTTTGAGTTAGGACGTCACCGTTTTCAAAATGGTTACTAAACTTCTAGAGGGTTAGAAACATGAAGGATTTAGGATAAGAAGGGCTTTATAGGTTAGATATTTCCACTTGGAAAGGCATTGGAGAAAACCAATGAAAAAGGAAGTGTGTTTGGTCTTGCATTTAGAAAAGCTTTATTATAAAATAACAAAAAAGACACAAAGGAATCTTGACCCTATGAAAGTGATGAATGCTGTTAAGAGTTTTTAAAATGGAAGTTATTATTTTGGGAGTTAATAAGAGGGTTTGAAATAATGTTGGAGTTCATTTGGACAGTATAGTCACAATAGTTAAGTTTTTTACAGAAGGGCAACACATGATGTAAGGACTAAGAGGTACAGGGCACAAGCTGAACATGTGTGCACAGGTGACTCGTGTCATCGAAAAACTTAGAATGTCAGTACACTTGATGCATCATGCATCAAAACTTTTACATGTTCACCAGAGGTCCAATTTTGGGAAGGGCACATTTCATTGTTTGGAATGAAAGCTAACCTTTCCTATGCATTATTTACAAAAAAAAAAAAAAAAAAAAAAAAAAAAAGGCCACATGA
>JAUTXX010486676.1:0-22636 GCA_032273605.1 Panulirus laevicauda | reverse complement strand
CCCGTTATATTCAGCCATTATGACGTTATACTCGGCCATTCTCCCGTTATACTCAGCTATTCTGACGTTATATACTCGGCCATTTAGTACTTATATTCAGCTATACGTTATACTCAGCTATTCGGTTGTTATAATCACCTATCCTGCCGTTATACTCGGCTATTTAGTCGTTATACTCACCTATCCTGCCGTTATACTAGGCCATACCGACGTCATACTGATTCATACTGTGTGAATAGCGATTAGTACTGCACAGGGAGAGAGTTCTATACTCGTGGGGGCCCATGTGTGTGTGTGTGTGTGTGTGTGTGTGTGTGTGTGTGTGTGTGTGTTCCTATCTAAACGTTATATCACATACGATGCTCTTTCTTACATAACGCTTAAGACTATAAAATAATACTCGTATCGTATCGGTATCTCAGAACGAAAAATCACAGTTTTTAGTGCACAGAACTTTATCCAACTATGAACTCCGATAATCTCCTATAACTGGGACTTATCAAGCATGAAGTTATAATCCTCACTGTAGAATAATATGCCTCAGGCTTTGATCATAACGTTCATGGGGAGAAAAACTCTGGGTTATGACCCAACTCTCCCAAAATACATTAGCTCACAAAAAAAAAGTGTCGCTTACTTTGCCTTATATGCTTCGCGTTCCCCTAACAAGGCTCTCAAACCAGATGGTCTGTATCACGGACCTTAAATATTCATAACTGATAAGAACTAAAAACAGTCTCTTGCTGGTACTAAGTAGAGTCCATAACATTGTACTCAAATATTCCTCATTAACATCAACTATAAGTCGTCTCTTGCTGGCACAGTACGAGGAGTAAACTAGGGTAAAAAATACTCCCAGACGGCAAGGGGTATAAAGGTCTTTTTTTTTTTAACGGTGCAGTAGAATGAATGGGCACTACAGCACTTTGTCTTGGAGAGACAGTACAGCCACTCCCTTGCCTTCGAGAGACGGAATAGCCACTCTCTTGCCTTCTAGAGATAATACAGCCCCTCCTAGAGATAGTACAGCCACTCCCTTGCTTAAAAAGACAGCACAGCCACTCCCTTGTCTTCGAGAGACATTACAACCAACCCCTTGCTTAACAAGACATAGAGTACCAACTTACTCGTTGATGTCCATGAGGGTAACTTCTGGGAGGAGGTTGTACACCATACGGTTGAAGAAGACCTCTTGTTCGAAGCCGCTGACGTGGACGCCAGAAGACCCCATGTGGAAAGTCCTGGACACCTCAGGAAACACGACGTCTCGTCCTTTCCGGAGGTCCTCAAACGCCAGCCACAGGTCCCAGTCTCCCTGTGGAAAGAAAAGTGAGGTGTGAGTCCGTGTGCCATTCTGGTGTGCTCCTCATACCAAATCCCATAGCGAGGACTGACTAATATATCTGGGTCTGTCAACCATAATACTCTAAATAGGACAAAAGGATCTGGAACGTCATCAGCAACTCTTTTAACTTAAAACCTTCAGACGAGCTGCCACCTCGGTGCTTTTTAAGAATGACCACTGGCATTCTTGGTGCTTGTGGTCAAAGCAGTCCCTCTTCCATCACACTACAGTGCCAGGTGAACACACGAAAGACTTATGGTATCATACGAAAGACTACTACGTTATCGCACGAATGGTTATGGCTGTACACAGAAAGCCTCCCTATTGGGCATACTGAGGGCAAAGTTGTCACTGGTGGGGCCAGACACTCACCCATGGTGGCACCCACATCCTGATGACCTCACTGGCGTAGCGACGGGTGACCATCCAGCCGTACATCGGGTACGTGCGGGCGCGCAGGAGCACCCGCGGGTCAGAGGCCGTGTCGCCGAAGCTGTTGCTGCTGTAGGCGTTGACGCAGTACACGCTGGGGTCGCGGTCCAGTAGAGGCGACACCTGGTGGAAGAACCTGCGGTTGGGGGAAGGGATTGAAGATGACTTCAGGTTCTAAGAGGATTAGCCCTATCCATCTATCTATATACCCATTCATCTATCCATCTACCTATCTATCTATCGGTGTCTATCGCCTCACCTGAGGAAGTCAGGGGAGAGGATGAGGTCGTCCTCCAGGACTATCGCCTTGTCAGCTCGGGGGAAGTACTCGAAGACGCTGTGGAGGGCGAAGCGAACATTGGCGTTAGTGCGGTTCTTATCGTCGCCCTCAGGCCTGTGGATCACCAAGCCCACGCCCATCACCTCTACCAGGGCCACTGTCTCCTGATGGGGGCCGTCCACAGTCACCAGGACTTCCGTCTGCCACGCCCCCGCCATGGTAAACAGCTGACGGAGGAGTCTGCGAAGACCAACAACGGAAGGTTGGATATGAAATTTATGAAGAAGCGTGAGTTTCGAAGTTATTTCCATAATGAGTTCTAAAATTTCTAACAGCGGGAACTATTCCTTTTTTTGAATTTCTTCGGCACAGAAACCAAAGGTAGATCTGTCAAATAGCAACTGTCCTAAGCAAAGGTGATCGACACTGTAATACAACTTGTGCACACTTGCAGCTCACCTGTACAGATAGTAAGGCTTGTTGGCAGTTACCACTACGACAGGGATGCTCTCCTGCGTCGGGATGAACGGCTGTTTGGGGGAAGAACAGAACAAGAACTGACTCGCTGAAAAAAAGGGAATTCTAAAGTTTTGAAAAGGGGCTTGTGGCTCAGAAAACTTAAAGACTTCTAGTTTATAGTATAAGCGTTTCCAACTTAGAAAACAGACTCTGAGGTACAGAAACTTGTTTCAGAATACAATGTACGGTTAGGTTACATCACTTACAGCTCCAGCGGCTTAGACTAAAGGCAGCTGTGTACTGTAGCTTTCCTGTATCAGTGGACCAAACGACTACTGACGCACTGTACCTGTAACTTGCGGGTCTCTGGGAAGAAGGGACGATGGCAGGTGCACAGGTCACTGTACCCTTCGTACCGTTCGCAGAAGCTGGCTTGACGGCGGAGTCCCGGTAGGGTGTACCACGGGCACCGCACCTCTGGTGAGAGAGAGAGAGAGAGAGGGGTAGAGGAGGGCATAAAGGTACGTCTTGCATCAGAGGGAGAGGAGGGGCGCTATCTCTTTACGTCACAAGAGGGAGAGTAGGTACGGTACCTCTGCATTTACAAACATTAAAACATGGCACTAAGCCAATCTGAAGCAATTTAGAGAACAAGGTGCAGCTTAAAGAACGTTTAAAGCAACTTAGAGAACAAGGCGCAGCTCAGAGAACAAAATAACACAGCCACAGTTATCTAAGAGCATAACGAGAACGCTTCTTCAGAAGCCTTACACCTCTTCTGGACCAACTAGAACAGCGCTTGCCTGGTTCAGTCTTGAGGACGAAGACTTCTAGTGCAAGACTAGATGCTGGGTAGCGTCCTAGTTCTCTGGTCGTCCCTGCCTCAGCTAGCGTGGGTCCACCCATCACTCCCACCCACGACCACGCCTCTCCCTGTGCCATCTGAGCCGCCCATGTCGTCCCGAGGTCCTTCAGGGCGTCTTCGGCGCCACGCCCTAGGAACATGACCCACTCCGGCTGTAAGTAAGGAGAGCGGAGGACGAGGCGTGAGAGGTGATGGTGTTCATGGGTCGTGGGGAATGATGTGATGGGGGATGGTTTAGGGGGTGACCGATGGTGATGGGGGAGCGCTGCTGCTGGAGGGGTGACGGATGGCGATGGGGTGGTGGAAACGTGTGGTGGGGCTGCGGGAGATGGTGGGGGATCAGGAGGAGCTGATGTACGAAAATATATTCTCATACCAGTACGTATGACAGTGACGTACTCGTATTCGTACATGTGGACGTAGACGTATCAGATGATTACACACACACACACACACAGTCAGTCAGAGAGAGAGAGAGAGAGAGAGAACTCTTAAGACCGCACTCCCAGTCTCTCTCTCTCTCTCTCTCTCTCTCTCTCTCTCTCTCTCTCTACCTCTACACATATCTATTTGCCTATCTCTCCACTCACCATGCCCACCAGTACGACCACCCTGCCCGGCTGCACGGCAGAGAGGCACGCCGTGAGCCGTGCATGCTCCGCTGGCTGGTACGTGCGGAACTGCCTGGCCATCATGAGTCGGGCACGGGCCTCGTGCACGACCAGCACGTGCACGCCCGAGTGCTCGCCGCCGTGCCGAGCTGACGTGACCTCCTCACCCACACGTTCGTACACCTGAGAATATCACACAGTTACTTAAAACAGTTACTTCAAACAGCTAAGTAATCAAATAATCAAACACGCAACATGAAACAAAAAAAGCAAGTAATAATCAAAGGAATGCATTAAAGATAATCACAAAATAAGAAACTCAAATTTTTTTTCTAATGAGAATGATCAATGTAATCCTTATTCTAGTTATGATAATGGATAAGAAGTAAGATAAATATGGAAATGAAGATAGGCAGGCAACGCCATGCAAACAAAAGAGTAAACAGACCGACATGCAAATAGGCAGCAATATAAACAGACAAACTATAGAGATGTGAAGAAGAAACAGAGTCAGACAGACATTCAGATATGCATACAAACAAACAGGAAAACAAAGATACTGACGGAGGGGAGTATGAATAGACAGTCTGCCTTAACAAATAACGGACAGACTCACAGAACAAACAGACAGACAGACACAGACACACACCTGTTGGTCGTCAATCCGAAGCTCCACACTGGTTCTATTCAGCCTCACAGACAACAGGGTGTGCCTCATTCTCGCTTCTGCCAAATATAAAAAAAATCATTTCCGATTCATGTACAAGTCAACTGAAACGATAAATGATTCTGGAATATCATGCATCTGTAAAGATCTCTCTCTCTCTCTCTCTCTCTCTCTCTCTCTCTCTCTCTCTCTCTCTCTCTCTCTCTCTCTGAAGTAAAGAATAATCATTGCCTCACCCGGGCATACACTGATGGTGGCATGATAAATGAATTATCGGTGATACATAAGAAACCTCCTTCTCACAATGGTTTTCTAAATACCAGAAACCAGTCCCCTGACAAGGGTATATCACAAAGTGAGACCATACACACACACACCATACGTTTTCCATTGCTCTCTTGCAGTAAAGGGGAGACTATATGAACAAATGACGTGATCCATTCCAACTGTGTTACGTTCTATAACATTCAATTATCACATAGTTTGTTCAAGTCTGAATCTGATATTCCAGTTGGCATAGTTAGTTTTTTTCTTTTTCTAACAATGACAAAACTACGATATAATCCAATTACACGTAATGTTTATGATAAGTTCTTTTCTATGCCCCACGTTGCTAATTGTTTTCATTGACATAAAAATATCTTGAATAATGATAATTAACAGCAAGTGTGAACGATGATATCAATAGTAAAATGTGAATCAATATTCGTATAAATGAGTTACCTTTCAATACATTCAAATGTGATTTCAGAAAATTGCATACGTCTTAGTAACTGGTTCAAATATCATGGAAGTGAAACTTAAAAGCTACCAATGTATGTGGTATACATACATATACATGACTAAGTATACATGTAAATGAATGACACTCACCTTGTATGCGGCCGTGAGCCTTCAGGTCGTAAGGGCGGAACCCTCGATCCCCTGTGTGAGAGGAAGGAGAGTGAGGGTCCTGGGAAGAGGTGACTGTGGTGAGCGATGAGAGTTGCGAGTACTGGTGTAAGGTGGGTGGGTGGTGGTGAGAGGTGAGGAGAATCTTGGTTGAATGGTGAGAGGTGGCTCACGGTGAGAGGAGAGGTTGATATATCGACAGTGATAGTGAGAGGTGAGAGAATTAGTGAGTGCCAGTAAGAAGTGAGAATAATAGTGAGAGGACTGGCAAGTAGTAAGAGTACCATAGAGCGAAAAACTCTCCCCTCACACACATGAATCACACAACATATACGTAACATGTAAATATGAGTATGGTGCCAGTGAGCTGTTCATTGTGAGTATGGTTGATGTTATATGTCGAGTATGACTGACGTAGTATGATAAGCATACCCTGATATGGGTACGATGTATGTGATATGCCCAGCATACTTCAACATTAGTGTGCGACGCAGTACAACATTAGTATGTGACGCAGCACATGTGGTGAGGTTAGTAGTATACTTCAAAGCACGTATGTGACGCAACACAGGCGATATGCTCAACGTAATTCAAAGTATGTGACGCAGCATATGGGGTATACTCACGGCCAATATTTCTCCAGCGTACCGACAGTTCACCCTTGACCCCCGTCACGAAGGCCGTCACCACCATCGCCATCTGCAGCCGCAGCACCCACATGTTACGCCCGTCACGCAGTGTTACCAGCAACGCGTCACTCTCTCCCGGCAATGGAGACAGCACACCCCGACACTGCACATTTCACTGTCGTGACCTTTCGTGGGGTCGTTTCCGTGTAACTGCAACGCTTTCATCGTGTGAAGCTCTGATTTCATTCACTGCCTTCACCAGCGGGTCTTCACCTATAACCCAGCGCTCAACACCAGGCGTTTCAATCGAATTTCACACGAATAAATAAGTTTTCACCAAAGGAGTTCACGGCGATCCATTCTGTCAAGAGAAAGACAATAAAAAATTAATAAAAATCATTCAACATCTTGTGAATAAATTCTATCTTTTTTTTCCAAATGATTATATAAATATAGTTTGCACTGCGTAGAAAAATACCGATTACATTTATCCCAATGAGAATAACGAAGTAACTTTTGACTAGTCAAATGAGCATTGTGAGACTTTGCTTACGATAGGTGGGAACCTGAAAATCATCTTATCTTTAACTGTTCCAGAACCCCTTTCTTGAAAGGGGTCCTGGAGTTAATCCAAAACCCATTTCCATGAGCTCCAAGACTGCGCTACTTCCAGTAGCATGGAAAAAGGATGGACTCCTTTCAGAGTGAGGAGTTGTTCTCAGAGGAAACTGTACTCCCAATGATGACGATACAGCCTCGGCAAAGGCGACTTTTCACTCGCCTGTGTTACCTCACGCACGCGGAGTCCGGTAACACCCAACCCTGAAACTGACGGCCTGAATGACCTTGGCAGTGGCCAAGCCTGAAGCCCAAATAAACAGCCTAATCAACACCCGCGTTTTCTTCCGCACGTGCGAGCAAATGAGGGATAACTCATGTATAGTGTCGCAACTACCTCAAAAAACAACACTGATTTCAGTTCCATTAAACAGAGGGGGTTTTATCCTATAACCTACGGCTACTTAATTCAAGTTATAATAGCACAACATGTACAGTTATTTGGATTTCCAGGGATAAAACAGCTCAACGGATCAACAAAGATAAGGAAACGGTGAGTTATAAGGACGGCGTGAAATGATCAACAGATGCACTTAATGCGAAAAAGGCATAAATCACTTCAGACCAATACACAAATATTACAGCAAATAAACAAGGCGGTTATGAATTATGTTCCATGAAGTCACAGCGAACGCTATATTGGCACGAAACACAATCGAAGAGATTAGCTGTACGGACGGACCACTGGCGTTCCAAAATGACAGCGAGTACACAGTCCAGCAATCCTCAGACAGGGGTAGGTACTGTCATCACGAGAGGCCGGTGAGCTCCAGGGTTTGCTCAGTTCCCCGATGCCACCTCAGCTGAGAGGCCGCCCCCAGGCGACCAGCGGGACGGCTGCCGGATAGTACGATCTTCCCGACACATTACGTCCCGTTCGTTTCATTTCCCTCGTAGTAATTTGTCGTCGTAACTGTACTGGTTATACAGTTTGATTTTGACGATGGGGTTTCAATTATTAAAGTGAGTGTCTTAAGAAATATATCAAACCTTTTTTCCCCTGAGGTTTCGTTTAACAATGATTATGGTTCTGAACATACATTTCTCATATGACTAAATCTTCGAAGAACTGTGGTGAGAATTCTAGAGAACATACGTATTTTTTTCATACTCGTCCATGATGATAAACTTAAGATATATGACGTTACGAGGAATCTCGCATGCCTGAATGAGGAAAACAAGTGAGGAAAATGGTCTGCTCTGGTGAGTTGTGCTGGGTTAGCTCACACAGACGTGGTGTTGTGTGGGTGGGTGGGTGTCTGTGAAGGCTGAGGCAGTGTTGTGTGTTAAGACTCGACCTTTAACATTTTACAAGGACATGGCTATCCATGTATCAAAGAAACTTCGGTATCATGGAATAACGGTAACGTGTTATTCAATCACTAAAACTGTTTAAGGAAACTAAATATTGCAATTCTAAAAGCTTCAAATATCGTTCTTAAACACTAGTGAAGATTCTACTCAATACATCTCTAGATTCGGAATCCAGTGAAGAGATTCATTTACCTGAGGTGGAGCTGCCTCCCATCATGACTCACGAAGGGGGACTCAGGACTCTAACCATCGTCAGCGACAGCATGAGGAACAGTGGCCGGCGGGCGTCCCGCAGGGTCGGCCGCTGGGTCCGCGGCGATATACCACTCTTCCTCGCTGTTGTCTTACACCCTCTCCTGTCGCCTCACGCCGCAGCCTCTCCTGACGTCGCCGAAGGGCAGGAGGCATGGAAGTACTTAGCCAGTAAGTTCATAAGGTACCTGGTGAATACAGGGATGGAACAGTGTAGAGATGTGTAACGTCATCACAATAGATTTTTCCACAAACAGTTTGCTCAGGATTAGGATAATGTGTTAAGACATCATACAAAAATTACAATAAACTACGCAAAAAATGACCTAACGATGTAAATATTGGACTTTCTTATGGATATACTAGTGTTGGTAACCAATTACACTGCAGACAGTATCTTTAGCGGTAATTACGAACCTCAGCATTCGATGATTACTGTTAATTGATCACAGCTTTTATAATTTCTACGAACCTTCGAACAGAAACACTGATTAGCTGAACCATCTTTTTATCGACCATTTTCTCCAAGAATCATTTTCTTCCTGGCTAAGATATATTCAGTTTAGCTGATGATGTGGATAATGGAAGTCCTTATAAAGATGATTAACATAACCTTCCTTTCCCTATGGCTGGCAGGAGTGGACCCTTCGCTGAGACCCATGACAGTCCCAGCACCAGCACCAGCAGCCCTGAGAGGTGAGGTCCTGGCTCCTAGCTCCTCCTCCCTAGTCCCAAGCTCCAGGAGGGAGGGGGAGGAGAGATATAATGGGAAGAAGTAGGGGTATATAGATGAGAGGGAGGGAGGGAGGGTTACGGAAAAGGCAGGAAGTGAGGGATTAGGGAGGAGCGAGTGAAGAAGAACGGGAGGCAGGAGAGGGAAGATAACGAAAGAGGAAGGAGGATGTAGAGTGAGATAAGGAGCGTGTGAGACGAAGGAGAATGGGATAGAACGGTAAGATATCAAAAAGGGGAAAAAAAAGAGAGAAGATTATAATGAGAGGAAAAGGTAAAGACTGAAGGGAAGGAAGTGGAAGAAAACACGAATGAAAGAGAGGGGTGGAGATAGAAAAAGGAATACCAAGATACATTAATCATCAAGACTACTGGGAAATTCAAGGCGCAACAATAATAGTGTTGCCTTCCTCGTGTTGTTGTGGCTTTCACGACCCTTGACGTGTGGTCATAATGAGGACTCTATAGCTGGGGAATCTAGATAAATCTACTAGCAAATTCCAATTATCAATTTACCCTGACCACAGTTAGTATAATGATCAAATAAATAATTCATCTGAATTACTTTGTTATTTTCACTCTTTTAAGTATCTTCGACACTTCAATATCTGTCTTTCTCTTTTTGTCAAAAACCTGGGCTTACCTTCCAACACCTGGGTTCACCTATCAACACCCTGGGCTCACCTATCAACACCCCGGGCTTACCTATCAACACCCTGGACTCTCCTGTCAACCCCTGGGGGTCAACTAGAGGTCATGCAGGTGGCGGAGTAAGTCACCTGGAGGTCACTGTACAGGTCAGCGTCGACAATGTCACCATAGCCGTCGATGGCAACGTGGTATGTGGGTATTCTCTCTCATTTCACTGTCTATTTTGTTCGTCCATAGTATGAGTACTTGACTTCGAAACCTTTTTTTTTTTTAATTACCCTTAAGCACGATAGTACAACCCATGGTGATGATGATGTCGTCTTTGGCCTACCTTATCCTTGAGTGTTATGTCAGAGGCCAAGCCATCATACCCAAGGGTCGTAACTTCGTACCCAAGGGTTGTACCTTTGGGCTCAAGGGTCGTATCTTCCACCTCTCTTCATTACTTTTCCATCCAATACTCCCATGAGAACCTAACGTCTCCTACTGACAATCTACGTACCTTGCAGGTGTACGAGGTGGGTGGTGGGGGCGTGCCGGAGATGGGGCACCGCTGGCCGCACTCAGGGGTCCACCTGGTGGTGCTGGATCCTCATGAGGAGGGACGGGTCATGATGCGACAGAGGTTCCTGACATACCAGCCGGCTGAGCACCTCGACCTCGCCGCAGCCCTCTCGGCCATCCAGCCCGGACGACTGCTCGTCCTCGTTGCCGTGGTGAGGACGTCTTCCTAACAGAGAAAAAGAGAAATAATATAAAAAAAAATGACAGGCATTAATTCCTACTTTTCTCCCCCAGCCAGAGTGGGTCATGTTCCTGGGGCAGGCTGGGGAGGCAAGCCTGGTCTCACTGGGGTTCAGGTGGCCCCAGCGTGTGGCCTCGGGGGAACCATGGGCAGGGGTGGCCATCCGTGGCAGGGGAGTCGCGGTCGAGTCTGCTGCGACGGTACAGTGGCAGCAATACCCCGCCAACACCCTGCACCTGGTGGCCTCGCTGCATACGAATACACCAGACGGTAAGCAAGCATGAAGCACAAAGTAACGAAAGTAAGTGATGTAAAATACAGTGATGTATAAACCAATAATGAAACACAATATATCCGTTCACACATTAAGAGAACATATGTTCCCAAAGAAGCTATGTAGGTGTAACCTTTTCTTTCACCACAAAAGACGTGTATACAGCCAAATAAAAGCTGTACAAATCATACACGAGACTATACCAGACAAAGACAGCTGGTACGATGAAGCAATTGTACCGAATCCCCTCATACAAGCTGGACGCATGTACAAATTTCAGCGCTAGTAATGAGTGGACCGAGAACTTTTGAACTGCTGGCGGGTGCCAGGTATTCAAACATGGGGAAAGAGAACTAAAACAAAAGTAGAGTGGGAAAAAATCCCATTTTTTTTCTCAAACTCTTCAGGACTAGCGTGCGAGTGGTTCGATGAGCCGGGGTTGAGGCTGCAGGCAGCCTTCTGCAGGAGGTACGAGGGCTACGGAGACCTGTGCTCCTGCCGGAGTCCCTTCACACCGGGCGTGAGGTACCTGCAGGTGGGTTGGCTCAGTGTCCATCAACGAGCAAGACTCGTTCCTCCTCGCTGATCTTATGCAGGAAGAACAACTTTCAAACTTATCTTGAATGGTTGGGTTCTTTTCCTTCGTTAAGCCGAGGCAGACGGGCTCTTGTTCGTTGAACAAGTGGGCTCTCCTCCTCGATGAACATGCACAAGAGGATGTTTTCTTTCATTTATCTACAAGTGTTAGCCTTTATCAAGTAACAGAAATCTTCTTCCTCGAGCTTGATAGGTTATTTCTTCTTCGTTGAGCATCAATATATATGTGGCTTTTGCTTCTCGATGACCTTAGTTAAACAGACGGGTTATCTATTTTTCGTGTGTACATCCATCCACATATCAACTGCCACATCTATCAGGCTATCTGTCTATATGTGCTGTGCCTTCTCCACCGAAACAAAGGAATGGAAGAGTAATGTCAACGCGGGGGAAAGAAAATATCGCCAGTGTAGCTTTAACAGATCAACAATATGTCAGATTAATCTGTTGAATATATTGGGATATACCAGGTGCCTCTGACATATTTCTCACTCAGATGTAAAAACGTGATGGATTAATCTTGAATAAATTTGGCTTAAGATTAGACACACAGATTTCCATCATATACTGGAAACGTTTTCAGGCTTGGACACTTTGGTTGCACAGCTCAGTGTGGTGTTCGTGGATGTGGTGTTGATGGGTGTGGTGGTGCTGGGTGTCGTGTGTTGATGGTCGTTGATTGGTAAGGAGTTGATCGGTGTGGTGGTGATGGTCGGGGATAGATGATGCGTAGACGGGTGTGTGTGTGTGTGTGTGTGTGTGTGTGGGGTTGATGTCTGTGATAGGTTGATGGTCGTGGTTGATGACGCATGTGGAAGTGATGCGTGTGGTATGGAGAAGCGTGATGATGATGACGGGCGTGGCTCATGTGCGAGTGAGGCGTGGAGAAGCGTGGTTTGAAACTGGTGTGGCACCGACGTCTGTCATATCCTGCGGACGGGCTGCATCTGCGACCATCCGTGGTACGAGGCAGCGCTGAAGGGCGAAGGTTTGGTACCCACGTGACGGGTGTCTCCTTTACAGGAGCGATTTGTGACGGAGGAAGACATCCCCGTGGTGGTGGTGACAGCCAACAAGCCCCGTCACCTCTACAGGTGAGTGCCTAGATCAGACCTCCCTCTCTCTTTCTCTCTTCTCTCCCGTCACGACAGGTTAACAAGCACCCCTCGCCACTAACCTGCCACAACATGGACGACTCTGTCAGGACCTGCTAAGTCGCCAGATTTCGGACGATACAAGTTTCCAGACTTGCCAATTTGTTGCAGCACGAACGGTAGAGGGGAACTTTGGTCTCCCTACCCTACAACAACACAGGCAATATGGCGACGTTCTGGATTAAGGACTCAAATAAACATCAGCCCAGTACGACGTAGAATATGCAAGTTAAAATAACTCCTCCTCCTTTATACTTAATCCCAGTTTCCCGCGTTAGCGAGGTAAGGCCGGGAACAGACGAAGAAAGACCGCACCCACTCACCAGCTGCCTATCCACAACAAGGCTAAACAGACCTTTCCAAGGTTCACCCTAGCCGCTTCATATGCCTGGGTTCAATCCACTTTACAGTACGTCGATCCCCTGTAAACCACATCGTTCTAATTCAGTTTCTCCCATGCACACCTTCCATCCTTCTGCATGTTCGGTCAACTCTTATAACTACTAATCTATGCATGTAAAATAACCTCAACACCTAACCTACCACAGATCATAGCACGTAGTTTCCAGCCTCACCTCCCTACCCCGACCTCTTCCAACACGAGCAAATTTGCTGCATCCTCGCTGGGCGGGGGTCAGAGCCGACCACCCTAACACCACGCGGAATCTGGAATTCCTCATCTTGCTCCTCCTTATTCCTAGGCTGGTGAGGAACCTGTTCACGATCCCGGGTGCTGGCCAGACGAAGGTCCTGGTGGCTGTTGACGGCCTCCATCAGGAGACACTGGCCCTGGCGAAGGTGATGGGCGTGGACGTTGTCGTCCATAGGCCTGAGGGCACCCACAACACCCGAACCAACGCTAACATCCGCTTCGCCCTCTACAGTGTCTTCAGGCGCTTCCCTCGAGCTGACAAGGCGATAGTGCTTGAGGACGACCTCCTCCTTTCGCCCGACTTCCTCAGGTCAGAAACATTCGCTTGGGCGCAAGCATATACCAAAGTGATCCTATAAACGCCATGACCTATAGCGATCCTTGAAACAGCATGGGATAAAGCAAATCTTTAAAACTGCATGACCTAAAGTGATCCTTCAAATCGCATCACACGTTATCATTTAGGACAGTAATTTAGCGATCCTCAAGTTAAACAGCTAACCAGCGACCACCCTTCTGCGTTGCCAGGTTCTTCCACCAGGCGGCGTGGCTGCTGAACAACGACCAGACCATCTTCTGCGTCAATGCCTTCAACAGCAACAGCCTCCCGGACATCGCCGCAGACCCCGGCAAGGTGCTGCGGTCGGAGTCCTTCCCGATGTACGGGTGGATGGTGCGCCGGCGGTACGCCAGGCAGGTCATCGTCAACTGGATCCCTTATGGAGTGAGTTACGACCCTTTTGAGCGATAGATAGCGAGTGCGTGGGTGAACAGCAGGGGCCACGTCTTAAAAACCCACGCCCGAATTCTCTCCCCCACAGCCCGGGGACTGGGACTGGTGGCTGATGCGGGCGTGGGCCCAGCGCGGACGTGATGTCGCATCGCCCGAAGTGTCGCGCACCTTCCACGCCGGCACCGCTGGGGCGCACGTGGACGGTTTCGAGCAGCACATCTATTACAACCGGATCATGACCTCCCGCGACCCACGGACAAGGCTCCAGAACCTCACTGGGTAGGGTAATGGGACAGGCTAAGGTCAGGGCAGGTCAAAGATAAGGATAGGTCAGGAGGTCTGAGCAAAGGATGAAACAGGTAAAGTTTCTGTGGAAGAGGAATGTTATTGTAGATTCTAAGCTGCCTTAGTCGTTCCAGCAACAGGTCCCAATTACATATTACCCTTTGACTGTCTGCAGTACGTCATCTACCTTGATACTGCCATTCTGGAGAGAGAGAGAGAGAGAGAGAGAGAGAGAGAGAGAGAGAGAGAGAGAGAGAGACCTCCACCCCCTACCCAACGAGAGGCTAACCCGCTGGTCCTTACCCTCAGCGTTATCCTGGAGAACTACACGAGGAACCTGGCGGCGGAGATCCAGGCGGCGCAGGTGGTGACTCCGGACCCGAGGGAGAGGAACTTCTTGCCCAAGGATCACCCGGGGCCCTTCGTCGTCTTCGTCAGGGCGGGCACCAGGAACGACGAGTTCTTTGGCTTCAGGATCTTCTTAATGGTACGTGAGCTGGAAAAGGAGAGAAAGAGAGAGAGTGAAGGAGCCTGACTGATAGGAGTACAGAACCTCATTGGCGATATCAGAGAACCCCTCAGGACGGTACGCTTTAACAACGGTACACCACCGTCATGGTGGTACTCTCTCCCACAGAGCACCAGGACGTACTACTGGGACACACGCGAGGTGTTCCGGGGCGTAATGAGGCTAAGAATCAGGGGCCGTCTACTGTACGTGGTGGGCTGCCCGCTCTCACAGCTCTTCTGGTGAGTTCTGGGGCGGGGCGGGGCGGGGCGGGGCGGGGCGGAGCAGAGGATGAGAGGCGAGATGGTCCGGGGCAATGAGGATGCGATGCGGATTAGGGTCGGGTACAGGGATAGAGCGAAGGAGTGGGGCAAAACTACTGAGCAGATATAAAACAATTACCTTTATGTAATTTCATTTTCAACTCACTTTTAACGTGACATGCAAAATCGGAACCATCCATACATCTTGTCTTGTGCCTTGACTTTTTATCCAATATAATGTACTCTGTTAATAAGCTACTCTCCCTTCTTTCCCCTCCTCCACCAGTCGATACAACCCTATGGGGACGGCGATCCTGGCCCCCTCTGGTGACCTAGTTAGGGAAGTCTTTAGGCTTAATGACCTCTATGAACAGAGCCTCTACGAGACCGTCACCCGGAGAAGGTCACCGACCTCCGACCTCCTGCAGGAAGCTGACCTCCTCAACTACATCACTTGACCAACGAATCACAGTTTCCGAAAAATACATTTTAAGAAAATTGTTGACAAAATTCTGAAAAAAAAAACAAATAAAAACAGTAACGACCTCAGCAGCTGCAACAACAGCGTAGTTATCATTCCACAACCACCACCAAAAACAACACAAACAAGTTATTAAATCACCACTACCATCAACAGCAGCAATACAATCATCAGCCACACTGCATAACCTAATTTATGTTAAGTTCTTTGACAAATGTTCCAGCCAAACCAATAGTGATATAATCTGTAAATAATTGACAGATATGATAAAGTTCCTTTTTATTACTTAACAGCTTTATGAACATGTTAAGTCCCAGTGGAGACAGCCTGGAGTGACTTTCCCTGACAAAAACAAGTACTTAAACTTTGTTTCAACGTCAATAAAATTTACAAGACATTTCCGCTGTGTGCTTTAATCCCTGGTACAACACCAGTACGATGGTACGACCCATGGGTAAGACAGCCTAACATTAAACATTTCAACCCAAGGGTCGTACCGTTACTGACGGGTTTCTTACTTAATGTTCATTACCCGGGTACGCAATGTACTAATTTGTGAATAAAATTCCTTTGTACAATATTCATAATTGGCATGTTTTAATCACCCATTTCGACGTAACGTGTAAAACTTCATTAACTAAGATCCGTTAACCTATTCATGATATTCAAGTACCTAAGTGTATTGTTTACATTTATCAGAGAACATTAACATCAATCACAATAGAGGGCCGTTACCTATTTGCCACTTTTACAACACTATTTCATTATCGGAGTTGTGAATGTGTTTTTAAGGGGATAATGGCAACAAACAATATTGGTAATTCATTGTAAAACGATGAATTTCTCAGTTAACCATCGATAAATACTCGTGATTTTCGTAAGTTAAGGGGGGTTTATTCTCTCTCAATTGTACAAATACGGTATTGTAATTCTGCAAGTTATATAATCGAACACGTGAGTATGCCTAAGTTACTAATATGAGTTAGCTGGTAGTGATGCGTGGAATTCGACTGCGCAGGACAGAGTGCCCTGTGGAAGCTACTCAAATGAGTTACTAGGGGACGGTGGTCATTAAATTCGTCCTGACACTTCATTACCTTATATAATCGACGGTCAAAGGCTGGATTATTGTACTCGAGAGGCTTGTGAATGAACGCCCTCTGGGGAAAAAAAAAAAGAAGTCCGAAACATCAAAATTCTTTCAAATATCACTGGCCGACCTTGATGGAACTAAGCATTTGTTAAACAGACTGAACGAGGGGGAAGCTTGCTTTGAAATGGTTCATGACATTCACCACCAGTCATCTACAATGGCTTCCATCGATGGCCATTTTACTTAGTGACAATTCAACATGCTGTATTCCTTCATTCAGTGCACCACTTTGACATTTTTGTAACGAGTGGCGTACCATTATACCCATAGGTACACTACGTTATGTATGTAACGTGTCACACCGGTGGACTAGTTCCCATCTCTAAGTGCTGTAATGACCAAACACATTAACCAATAGTGAACACACTGAAACTGTATCTGATTATGAACTTCCAGCATTGCAAATACTGACAAACAGTCGAGGCAATATGTAAAACACTTTTAGTGGCATAGGCGCCATAACTGAAAATCCATTACGGGTAACAGAAAAAAATTTTATTTGTAGCACTGTGATATCTTACCTTCGATATATGAATAATTCAAATAAACGACAAATTCCTATTCTTGACCTGCACTGCTCCACTCAAATAAACGTCCAGTGTACTTTTGGCGTAGAAAGGGAAACTAAGGTAAACAAATCACTGGCGAGCAACTTGCTAAGAGTCCAAACAATGGGTTTGTTATTTGTCACGAAACCTTTTAAAAAGCTGTCTTATACAATGGTCAGTCTCACGTAACAAGCCTACACAGTTAACTGTAACGTTAGCCACTTCATTACCTGCGGATAATTCCGGACAGCTGGAGGAAACACGAGATAATGAGACGTACCCAACTCACGCTTCCATACTTCAATCGTCCCTCGTGTTTAAGTGTCATTACAGTTTTCGCCACCAGAGGGACGTCCAACAGGGTAATTGGCGCCCGATTCAAATCAGATTTTCGACGTCGGGGGAATCTTTTGCGGGTACCATCTCTCGAGAAGTGGATATTCTGGTTCTACGTACCACGTACCAAACTGACAAGAGCCCGGATGTACCGTTAGCGCCACGTGTACCGCAGGTTGGGAACCCCTGTCGTGCGGGGAGAGGTAAGAGTGGAGGAGCCACCGCTGCTGTCGTGAATCAAGAGGGAATGGAAGAGGAGACCATGCAATGACTGCACGCCCTAACTCATCACCGTACACCCCACCATCACCACCATACACCCTTGCCACCATCACCACACACCCTAACCATTACCATACACCATAACCAGCATGCCACAATGACCGAAGAGAGGGGAGTGGGGGGTTAACAGTTATAGCTGTATACAACGAGTGGTTACGTCCTAGAAGACTCACTAACACAGCCCTGAAGCCGCTCACCACCGCCGTTAGGTTGCATGCGACCACTGTTAGGCTGCATGCCACCGCCGTTAGGCTGCAAACCTCCGCCGTTGGGCTACAAATACTTCCGCGTTTAGGCTGCACACTTTCGCCGTTTAGAGGCTACATGCCACCGCCCATAGGCTACACGCCTCCGCCGTTCGGCTGCACACCACCGCCGTTAAACCGCAGAAGACGCCCACCACCACCGCCGCACTTAAGCCACAGTCTTCTTCTCCGCTCGGCTCGGCTCCTGATGGATCGACCGGGGTCCTGACGCCGTAGGTTCCGCGTAATGACTTATTTACTGATATTGATGACCAGGATTGGGAGAGCCATTCATCCAGGTGGCGGCCGGCGGCGGCGGTGGTGGTGGTGGGTTGTGGTAGAGCGAGTGGAAGGTGGGGAAGGGGTAGTAGGCCTGTGGTGGTGGTGGTGATCGTGGCGAATCTTAAACAGAGGATTGTGGTAGTTACTGGTACCTGATCATTGTGGTAGTCGAATGGTAGATTCTGATTGTAAGGTAGCGATATGCGGTGTCGCTGGGACCATTAAACAAGGTGGTGACATCGTTCAAAATTAATCTTGAAAGCAGATTATCAATCATAATCAATATGAAGGGAACGATTAATAGGGCTGGAAAAATGTAATCAAATTATATGCAGCCCACTTCCTCCCTGATCACTTCCCTCTCATCCTCCCCCCTCGTTTTACATCCTAAATCCCCTCCTTCCTCTCTCCCTCCCTCACTCATTCACTCCCTCCCTGCCACTCCTCACCCCCTCCCTTTCAAACCCACATTCCCTCTCCTCTACTCTTTCCTCCTTCCTCTCCCCTCCCAATTTCTCCCCGTGTCCTTACTTCTTCCCGTCCACTCCTTCACCCCCAACTTGCTCTTCTCCCAAATTCACCCTCTGCCAACATTCCCCTCCCCCCCCCCCACCCTTCCCTGGTCTCCCAACCTCTCCCTCTCTCTCCACTGTCACAAGGGCCTGCTAAGATGTATCCAGAAGCAGTTCCCTCACTCTCGGGCGCCTGGTGAAGACTAATGATGTTCAGGTTGCGAGTCGGTTTCTGCGCCGTAATGACATATTGAATGATATTAATGAAACCCACGTCGACATCCATCACTCCTGCCCACTACCCACCACCATCACCTTACACCCACTCCAACCTCTCCTGCCCGGCCCCCACAACCCCCATACCCTCTACCCTTTGACGCGAGCTAAGGGAGAGGAGAGGGAGGGGTGAAGAAGGAGGAGGAGGAGGAGGAGGTAGAGACAATGATGGTTATGGTCGTGTGTCTTGGTGATAGTGGTGGTGGTGATGGTGGTGGTGGCTGTGGTTGGAGGTGGGAGTGACGGCGGGTGTGGCGAGAGGTCAAAAGATTCAAAATGGTGCAAATGGGGGTACGAAGTGATGGTAATGATGGCAGCAGGAACGATGGTGTCCTAAGAGTTATCATGGCAGTAGTACTTCTCATCAATGTCATCAATAATTACAGTGGTGCCATATCTAGCTACAGTCAGTCTCAATAACCGTGAGGCTCTACTCACCTACACACAGTGGTAGCCTCAGTCTTCCCTTCCCCGCTCCTAGAATCAGTGGCAGCCTCTGTGGTGTCATAAGTGGTAAATTCCAGTACCCACGACCACGTCACTGGCTCCAGGTCTCTGCGAAGTGCTGGAATCTACGGAGTCGCATTCTGCAACAGCGGCAATAACAGTTCCAGTAGCCACGACCGCGTTATTGGCTGTTCCAACTCTCCACGAAGATCTGGAACCGACGAAGTCGTATCCAGGTCTCCTCCTGTCCACAAGCAAAGAGACTGGTCATCGCGAGGGGATCTGTAGGTCACTGTACAAAAGCATCCTTACAGGTTTTTCCAGTGGCTACCAAAAGCTTTGCTGGCGACTGGTCTGCTGGTGGTGTCCTCGTCCCTGCGAGGTGCTGGAATTCTGGACGATCGTATGTAAAACCGTCCATCCAGGCATCGAGCCCGCTCGTGTTCCATGCCACGTTCCTTCATCCGACTTTCATGAACGATCCTGTACAACGCTGGCTCACGAATGATCGCCCTCGTCCAACAGGGTCGTCACTTCCCTCGCTAGGATCAAAAAAAAACTGCAAGAAAGAAAAAAATGAAACAGGTCACCACGCAAAATTCAGTTTGTTTGTTTTTTTAAACATAAAATCTATTCATCTTTCTCTTGGACCGGGAATAAAACAGATGAAAAAACAAACAATTGGTCATATCTAAATATTAAGTATATAAATTGCATGAACCAAACACACACACACACACACACACACACACACACACGCACACACACAAGCACGCACACACACACACACTCAAAAACAGAGCTAACAAGAACACAGAGAACGGTTCTTCCAATATTTACACAGGTTTAACTCTACGAGAATGTCTTCACTCTAAACCTAATGATCTAACGCACATCTGGGAAATTTCTAAATGACCCCTGACCTCAACGGGACGAGGTCAGACCGGCTTATCATACCTAACGGTCGACCCTGTTGTGCTCAAAGATCGACCCCGTCGTGCTTAAGGGTCGACCCCTGCGTGCTCACGGGTCGGCCCCGTCGTGCTCAAGGATTGACCCTGTCGTGCTCAAGGGTCGACCCCGTCGTGCTCAAGGATCGACTCTGTCGTGCTCAAGGGGATAGCGACAGCCCAGGGTGATTCTCTGTGTTTAGAGCAACACATGGCACGACACATGACACGACACATGACAACACATAACACGACACATGACAACACATAACACGACACATGACACAATGCGCTTCAGCAATTTACCGGACTCCATTACCAACATGGTGGCTCCCGGACGGATAGAAAAAAAAATTGTATATATATGCATATAATTGTCATGTTTTTATATACATTTACATATTGGGATGCAAATGTCTATAATCACATAAAGATCCTGTAATTTTTTGGTCATGTTAATTGTAGCACTAATCTATGTGCGTGATGTATATAGAAAATTATAATCTAGATGATTTACACAGCGGAAGCCAATGATATTGATATGCAATATCTATATCTATATGGTCGCAAATATGCATGTTACCTGTCTGGAAAATACAGTAACACTTCATACAGTAATGTAGTCTGTATAATACATGAAAGTAGCTCTGCTACCAAAAAAAAATCTGCTATTATATCAATTATAGTATTCTTAAGAGAAGTAATCACTTTTAAGGTGATATTACAAAAAATCATATGTTTAAATAAATGTTAATAGCCTTTCTGACCACTGAAGTATGTTAAATTTCTCGCGCAATATTTTGCTATGGAAAGACAGAATAGACGATAGATATAGAGGCATACATATCATATGAGATAGACAGGTACACTAAAAAAAAAAGAGAGAATATTAATAAGATGGTATAGATCTAATTGTATATCCTAGAATCCTGATTCATATCAAATACATACTTTAAATGTGTATAAACAGTGGAAAGCCAAATGGGACATGTGATGGCTAGAGAACGTATCCGCTGGCGTGTTTTGCTCTGCCATCCCCGCCAACACCCGCCCCGGCCAGCTATTTCCCGCCAATTACTGCGCGCGGAAATGAAAATCTGGGATTGTGTGTCGTTCTATACGTTTCCCACAACGCACTTATTACTTGTTTTCATCATGAATTTTCAACTTTAATGCAATTACACCTGGCTGGTGATTTGCTGCACCGTCAATTATGGTGTCCATATTCTAACCACAGGAGTATTGTGTGTGTGTGTGTGTGGGTGTTGGGGGGGAGGGAGTTTCGAAGCGATGGAGATTTGCGTATAAATTCTGTCATAAAACTGGAAATTAACTGGTAAGTTTAATTGATTTACAGAACTTATCTTAAAAAAGAGGTTAATTAAATTGGGAAGTTTACTTCAATTACCCATGGTACTCAGTAGAATATCAATCAAATTGGGAACTTTCATACAAATCAACATGGTAGTTATGCTAACAGGAAGCTTTTAATGGAATAGGGAAGACTAATTCAATTAACCAGGGGGGCGGGCTCTCCTTTTGAATTAGAAAACTATCCATCAAAAAGAATTTTCAGAGCGCTTAGAACTCCATAATGAAGAATTTCCAGGGGTAATCTTTACACCTACTAATTCACTTTGACTTCACGAAATACTACAGCATGTTTCTTATTACGTTATTTCAGCGACGATTCTTTTTTCTGTATACTCTCTCGAATGCATTATGTCGCTCACCAACACTGCATGTTCTGCCTGTACCCCCAAGAATGATGCAGGTGGCACATTTCCTCCGTCGCATTGAGGATCGTTGAACGCAAAGGGTTTCATGGGTCTCGAAGACACCTCCTAACCTGTTCCTGTTTACTCCCAAGAAGACGTCGAGCAGTCACTTGGTATACGAGGGAGAGACGTAGCTAAGACGCCGTTGGTAAAACAAGCGTTACCGGATGGTGTCTGGTGTTCGCTTCATGTATACGTTTGGGTAAATCGATGGAAATAGAAACAGAGATCCTCCATGCTTTCGATTGTATTTCAAAATCTGTGAAAATTCTTTTGATACATTGTTTTCCTTTACTGATCCTTGAGGACTGCTTGATATGCAGTCGAACGCTCGGTGATTGCCTTTATTTTTCCAGCGAGTTTACTAATATCAGTATTTCACATGTGTA
>JAUTXX010486565.1:0-12452 GCA_032273605.1 Panulirus laevicauda | reverse complement strand
GGAAAGGGAGCTGTGGTTTCGGTGCATTACACATGACAGCTACAGACTGAGTGTGAATGAATGTGGCCTTTGTTGTCACTTCCTAGCACTTCCTCACGCATGTGCAAGGGAAGGAGGTGTGTCATTTCATGTATGGCGGGGTGGCGATGGGAATGAACGAAGGCAGCAAGTATGAATTGTGTACATGCATATATACGTATACGTCTGTGTATGTATACGTATATGTTGAAATGTATAGGTATGTATATGTGCGTGTGAGGACGTGTATGTGTATACATGTGTATGTGGGTGGGTTGGGCCATTCTTTCGTCTGTTTCCTTGTGCTACCTCACTAACACAGGAGACAGCGACAAAGTATGATAAATGAATAAATCTAAAAAAAAAATCCCTCTAAGGCTTAGTCCTCTGTTCTTAACACTACCTCGCTAATGTGGGAAACGGCAAATATGCATGAAAAAATAATAATAATAATAATAATAATAATAATAATAATAATAATAATGATAAGCTGCAGGATAATTATATCATTACATTTAACCCAACGCACCTTTTATAAGGTTACTGAGAAATTTTGGACTCAACTGTAAAAAAGATCCTCATGGAGACAACTGCCTTTCCTGAGCTTAAAGTTAATAATAAACTTCAAAGTGATTCAAGATGAGGAGGTGGGGGAATAAGTGGAGCAAAAAAGTAAAAACTTTGCTTCTTATTCCAGACTAATGTGAAACATCACCATTCATCCATATATCTATACACACAATGCACTTTCCTTGCACATGGTCAACTACTGTTTACCAACTATCTCCATCTGAAATACCTCTTTCAATCAATAGCTTTAACTTGTATTTGATTTACACAGCCATACCATCTAGACGACATATTGTTAATTGGCTGAAACGGAATATTAAGCTGTCTGGGGACACCATGGAAAAAGTCTGTGGGGATCTGGCTGTGGATATGGGGCTCTGGTTTCAATGCATTATACAGGACAGCTTGAGAGTGGATGTGAGTGAATAAGGCTATTTTTTCATATGTTCCGAGCACTACCAACCTAATGCAGGATATGGCGAACATGAATGAAAAAAATCTTCAGGAGCTTTCACACATAAAACTTTCCAATGAATCCATGCAATATATCTTCCAAGCATCTTCACTCTTTCTACCAAACCTCACAAAACTAAAGTTTCACAATCACACATGAAAGTTGAAACTTTACTTCACAACCATATGTTAATCACAGTTCCACTGCAATACTTACTGCATTGAAGAGAAGCTTGCTACAATAAAAGCAGACACATCGCAAAATCTTCATAGTCTTTGTAATAAATCCCACATGGAAAACTGGCTTCGCCAGATCCAGGTGTCCAAAATGGCCAGGACAATCTGTCATGTTGCCAGCACATGTTGTGCAACGTGTGTTCCTGTCAATACAACCCTGTCGTGGATCCATCAGTCCTCCTAACTTAGGGCGTCCATTTTCGTACACTTCAGCATATTTAATTCCTCCTTCTGTTGCAGACATACGCCGCTGAAAAGAGAGCTTGTTTTAAGTTACATACAAGAAGCAATTTTTGACAACTTGGGAAAATTTTCTTGTTTTCTATTACTTGTAATACCTATTCTTCTATAATCTTACAAATAAGTTAAGAAAAATGCATGCTAAAGCAGCACCATGCTACAGCATTCTGGCAACCACCAATCACAAAAAAATAACTCCTGAAAATCCCTTATTCGTTGAAGTGTTATTATATGAGCAAATGAAACTCTTCATATGAAGGGGGTTATATTCCCAAACACTAATTTTCCATATCTGTCTCTTACATATGAAATACACTATACATGCAAGAACTAAGCCAACAGCTAGTTAACATAAGCTTAGAGTAATTAACTCCTATAGCAAGCACAGAAAGTTTTCATAGCTTTCAATGGGAAAACTATTTCTTTCTTATCAAATGAAAAAACATCATATAAGAATAAGAAAACAACAGAGAAGCAAGCCATGCAAATTCTAACTTTCCCCTTAGCACTAAAATGCCTGTCAACACCCCATTCACATAGTGTTTTGATGTACTTGATTCTTTAAATCATATGAATTTTTAAAAACTCATTATCATCATTAGAATCCTATTTGCTATGGAGCAAATTCAGCTTGAAGTCTTCTCCACTCAGTCTAATGTAAAAACATCTCCACACCATGGCTGAGAGGTAACTTAAGAAATCTCATATAACTGATGTATAAGAAGGATTCAAGCATCTCACAACACCATCGTTGATTAGACAAAATTCGAATGGTGACATGAATGCATGGACTACAATTTTACATAAGATCACCTTTGCCAGGCACCTACGATCTCCATAATGTGAATTTGGACGATACATACAAAAAATTTCCAGGAAATGTGAAAATGAGGCTTTAGCAATAAAAATCAACCCTTCCACTGTAGCAGTCTTACAATCCATTGTACATCAAACACATACAGTTTAACCTGCACTCTCCCCACACAAACACATGAACATCACAACACTTCCTGACCTATTGACCCACCCAGTGGATGTGGCCAGCTTTCTGAACACTGCAGGATCCTCATAGTGATAGGAATGACTCCTGAGGCAAGATGAAAGAGGGTATATAAAATGATCTTGGATTCACTCCAGGAACGATTTCATTCTACCTACACCTAAACATATGTATTTATTCAAATATCTTTTTATGCAACTTACATTAATATCAATCCTTTATTTACATATCAACATGCTATTTATACATACAAAACATCGTTTACATTTAAAAGACTAAATAATAGAAAAAATTACCTTATCATGATTTGAATATAAACACTATTACAACAGCTGTTGCATAAATCAGGCTTTACTCCCTGATGACACAATTACATTCTTTGACATGATAATTTTCCTCCATGATGACACAACTACATTCTCTTAGATATGATAATTTTCCTATTTTTCCTATTTTATCAATGGATAAGATATGAGATGGGAAGTTAAAACACTATTGCCAAAATCTTTCTCAGTCTACCAGTATGTCACAGTCCTAAGGTGCTTTGATATACTGTACTAGCTTACAACCAATCAACTTTACTGAAATGGTCCAAAAACACTAAAATTTCTGAAGGCTTTCCATTCCCTCTCTACCCATGTTGAACCACTGCACTGCCCTCTTCTCTTTTTCTTAATATCAAACTGTTAGCTTGTAATTCAACTTAATTTTATTCATTTTCTTTCACAACCTTTCCAAATTCCCTAACATGGCTTAAATTCTGCTATTAAATCTACAGCTATCATAACCAGATCGAGGACATATAAAAACAACTATCTCTTAAATCTTTCTACAGCCTTTACACTCTTTCTAAACTTTTAACCTATTAAACTACAATCTAAGAAATCTAAGGTTAAATTATGCAAAAAATTATAAAATGAATGTGTAGGTAGTTACATATATATTCAGGATACTCACAATTTCATCTGGACTTAATATACCAAACTGCACCCGCCGGATAGCCCGCAAGGGGGCTTTGCTCTCTGCTGCCATTATGGCAAGGGGTGGGTAGTGTTCTGTCTTCAAGCACGACTATTCTGAAAATCAAATAAATATACATCGTAATTTGTTACCTTCCACGCTCTAGATTTTTGTACATCCAATCCATGGGTAATTAGACAATAATTGGGATAATAAAAAAGCACAGAAAGAGAGGGGCAATAAATGGGATAAAAAAAAAAAAGAAATACAGTTTTATCCACAAGCTTTGTATACTAATCAAACAAACTAATCCACCAATACAAATATCCCATTTATACACCTTCCCATGAAGATATTCCCCGTGGAATTCACATTAATAAAAAAGTAAAAAAAAAATACTTCAAAACATGATGTTACATGCACTTTTTTATAAACACTAAGCTATCACTGGAAAAAAAATCACTGCATCCAAAAAAAGTTGTATTTTGTGACTTAAGTGGCTACTTTAACATCTACCCCAAGACTCAAGAATTTGACAATACAGCCGATCATCATGGAGTAGTTTGGAGTCGATATTTGGCCAACACTTAGCTTATCATAGTCGTAAATTGTCGTGTTTTTTTTTAATCTATTGAACAATACTCCATAACTAGAGATCAGCTTACAATCATGTTATTACCAGTCACCATTAACCCCTACAATACGTATCTCCCTACAATACGTATCTCTCGTAGACATTCCACTTCGACATCGATCACCCACAAAACGAATTTTTCAGGCATTTCCCGTCTTCTATCAGCGGAATCTATATAAGGTTATACCACTTTACTGAAACAGTTCATAGATTCTATTTGGGTCATCACTGCAAGTCCCGAATTTTATTGGAAAGTATTGTTGATTCCTGATAAATCTTAGTGTCTACTACTGTCAAAAGTTTAAACAAAAAAATGGGGATATGTTTTATTCCTCATCAATCATTATCATTAAACCAAATCGTAGTAATTGAGTTGGGATCTAAACATGGAGGCTTCAGGGTCGGTCTGCCTAACAAGCTGCCTGTTACATCCTCAACCAAATACATGAGAAACATGTCTCCTAGTCCATCAATTTTGTTTAGTTACTCACCTCCTACAACTTACTTCTAAGTGTGTATACTTAAAATAAGGACAGAATAACATTACATTGATAATTTGAGGTTAGAACACTAGACGTACCTTGATAATGGATATCAGTATTTACCTTCGGGAAGCTTATGCGAAATTTGAAGTACGAGATGCGCAGTGGTCAATCTATTTCATCATTTGAGGTAATTTCTATTTCTAATGTTCCTGTCAGTACTATTTAGTATGACAAATAAATAATGATATTTTTTCGTCCGCTAATCATATATATTTACACGGCCTAGACAAAATGTCTGGTAAACTGTTCCTCAGCACCTTGCATAATCATGACAGAATCTTTATACGTTGCTCAAGGAACATTAGCTCCCTTTTATACCGCCGCAGCTTCGTATCCACTTAAATTAATTATACGCCGTCCTTTCTTTCAACACGTTGCCAAAACCAGTCCAGTGTTTTTGTGATGTACAGTCTTAAGACTGCGAGCATAGGTGGAGCTTACTATTTCTTAGATCAGGAAAGTCTAATCTCCTGACCCAGTTGTTGAGACACGAAGCTTCCCTTTTTCTGTTACTACTAAAACATAAAAACTATTACTTCTTTCCCAAATGTTTGTCATCAAGTCACTTGCTATATTTCTCCCTACCAGTCAATTGTCATGTCAAGGACATTCTTCGGGGAAAAGGTACCCCATTCAATGTGGTGATGTAACTGCATTATAGTGCTAACATTTATAAACGAATTCGTACCGAGTACAGATCACGTACTAATTGTATTAACGCTTACGGTTTAACAATATCATACACCCGACCTATTAATCTAATAGTGTTATCTATATTTCATCTCCCCATCCAAACCCCAACAAATTGCAGACTTGTCCTTTGCAAATCCCTCACGATCACCTCCCTCACTGTCTCATCTATAAAGTGATTAAATAGCCATGGTAAAAATACACACACCCCGAGTGCAAATCCAGCTTCTCTCGAACAATTCACCGTCCTCCCGTTCCTACTCATGCGCAACTACTTTAAAAACTCCTAACTCTAAAGTTTTCTTCCAACAGTATATATTCATAACACCCTCTACAAAGCATCTCTTTCAACCCTATCGTATACTTTCTCCATTCCCATGAATTCCACATATAAATCCATGTTTCTCAAAGTATTATTTTTTCACATCCTTTATAGCAAACACCTTATACATACATCCTCAACCACTAGAACCCACACTGTTCCTCACCGGTCTGGTGCTCTGTACATGCCTCCGCCCATACAAACATTTAATGGGTACACTAAAAAAAACAACCTTTGTGCTTTAAACACACTTTTGCCTCTCTTGCCCTCATACAGTGGCACTATGTGCATTCCGCCAATCCTCAGGCACCTCAGCATGAGCCATACATCATTGATAATGCAAACTTTAATCAGCAACACAATCACTGTCTTCCTCAATAAATTCAGCATCAAGCACACCCAATCTAGCCACTTTCTAATACTTCATCTCAAGCAAAGGCTTTCGCCACCTTTCATGAAATCACTTGTCATGACACTCACTTCACATAACTTTTTGTCTAAAATACCCCTCATATGCTACTCTCTCATCAAACACGTTCAACAGTTCTCCAAAATACTCACTCTTCCTCATCTCTGCTTATTAGCACCTCCCCATCTGCCCCCTTCAGATAGTAGTTGCACAATTTCCTCTACATTAGTGTGAAAGTGTTGAGTAAATAGGATAGGGTCCTGGTTGGTGGCACTGATGTTTCTGATTTAGCTAAGTACTTGATGAATAAGGACAGTTTATAAGCATAATTTTGTACTATATGCACCTAAAAACTTTACACACTATGGGTTTTCCAGGTGTAATTTTACACTTCCCATACATATCATTTACATATTTTTAACATTCATCGAGTCAGTTGCTGTCTGCTGACGAAATTTGTCTGATGGCAGGCATGAATAAGATACTGCAATATCGCAGAAGCTGGTTTCTGAGTTTGGAAGAACATGTAGAAGACAAATGAAGAAACATGCATAAAAGTATGGTTATTAATAAGTTTAGCATAGTTCAGAGAAAGGTTAGTTAAGTTCTGAGTTTGATTGGATACCTGGAAGTGGACATGGCAACAGATGAAACCATGGGATCTGAAATAAGCCACAGGGTGTGGGGATTAAGTTTCTGGATACATGAAGTAGAAAATGAGGTCACTGTGTCTGTAAAGATGAGTACATTTCATGGTATAGTAGTTCTGGTGTCTGGATGTGAGATGTGGGCCATAAATAACAAAGCAGAGAAGGTGGATGTGTTGGAAAATAAAGGCTTGAGGAAGGTTGATCAAGTATGAAATGAGAGGGTAAGAGATACACGTGGCAGTAAGAAGCATACATTTGAGACTAAGCAAGTGTGCTTAATGGTTTGGATACGTGGAAAGGATGAGAGATATTGCTAAATAAGAAGATATGCATGTCAGAAGTGGAATGAACAAGAAAAAAATCAAGGACAAGATGGATGGATGGAGTAAAAGATGCCCTAAAGGATTGGGGCCTAAAAATGCAGGATAGCATAAGGCATGCATGAGACAGCGAATTGGAGCAAAGTGGTATGCAACAGGTGATGTGCTATCGGTAGGCTGAAACACGGCTCATGGGAAACCACAAAAAGGTCTGCAGGGTTTAGCAATGGATGGGGGCTTTGGTTTTGGTGCATTAATCATAACAGGTAGGGTGGATGTGAACATAAGAGGACATTCTTTGTTTTTGGCACTACCTCGCTATGTGGAAAACTGAAGAAGAATGAAAAAAAGTTTCAAATCGTTACTTAAAAGAAAAAACCTTGCTTTCATCCAAAATATCCACATTTAAATGAGGAATTGTTTCTCATCATAATGTAGAGTAAATCTGGCAGTAAAATGATGACTTTGTTACACCGAGAATTTATGGGTAACTGTTATGTGTGATATATCATATTCCAGATATATGTTGTTAGGTTGCCTGTGTCATCTATGAATAAGAGATGACATGAGATGGAATCATGCATTAACTGGGAATTCAGCTGAGAGTGGGAAACATTAAACCTAATATGAGGCAGAGCAGTTTACAGTAATTCCTCATATGAGACACAGCAGTGTAAGTGTTAACAAGAAGGAACTGGCCAGACAATAAATGTAAAAATACTGACAATACTACCTGAGAGTTAACACTGTCCCCAGAGCTGTAAATACATTACACTAACCTTAACAAAAGGAAAAATAAAAAACGAGTAGAAAACTTTTTCATTCATAACATAGTTTAGTATAAATGATATGGGTGACAATCTTTTGAGAGAAAAACAAAACACAGTAGGGATATTTTCCTTGAATCAGGAACAATTATCTTTCCTTTCCATAAATATCTAAGAGATGAAAACAATGTACATAAAGCAAAATCACTAATTAATGGTGTTATTTACAGCAGATTATGGTGAAGTAAAATATCTTCACAATGATCTGATTATCAAATGCTAAATACACAGTGAGTTCAAGATGGTTAAAAAATACACACCAAGTCATGAACATGATGCCTGCGTATAGTTTTTGTACATTCTGAGAAAAGATTCAATTAAAATACTAAAAGTCAAAGAATCATACCATTTCCAAAACTTGAAATTTGACTCTCACATGGATTGTAATTTGTCTACTTTCCTATCAATTTCAGCAATTAATCACTTTCTATATTCAAACTTAGGAATACACTTTGAAAAAAATAATAATAATAATAATAATAATAATAATAATAATAATAATAATAATAATTTTTCATTATTATTATACTGATTGCTGTTTCCTGGCACTAATGAAGGAAACAGCCGTCACATAAGGAACAATAACAATAGAAGATTATGTTTAACTGTGCTAGAGAATATATCTACTTCCATCTGAAAACTACAACAAAATGCAGAATTTTTCAAAATATGCTGATTTAAGTGCTGCTGCTGGCCGTAAGACATTCTAAAGTAAAATAAGAGTAAGTAACCTGTTAAAAGATTTTTCTCCTGCATTACCTGAAGGAAACAGTTTTTTAATATAAAGAGCAGTCCAACAAAATGGTTGACTTTTGAGCCCATTTGAAAAATAATTGGTTCGATAGACAATACATTTTTTGTGATGTCTATTCATCTTAACACATTTGGGATAAGAAACCTAATCAACTAATTTTCCTGCTAATCATACTATGCGCAAATATGAAAGCTGTCAATACATTAAAAAATATCTCTACGGCAATTTAGGTAAAGTTAAACTGATCCTGTATGCAAAGCATGGTGGTTCATGTATCATCTCCAATCCCCTGTTACAGTCCGTATAATTATTACCCATTTCTTTCGTCTAACACAATGAATCCATTCCTCTGCCCTTCCAGTTATCACTCATCAGTAGTCTCCTATATTCAATGCATGCTGCTACATTTGAATGGAATTACCCTCTTAGTACAACATCTTAAACAAAACTGACTATCCCTAACTTGTGACAAAGCCAAATTTTCCCAAACAGTCAGCATGCTTCCCTCTCATCTCCATATTTTCATACATATACGCCAATTCCCACATTAGCGAGGTAGCATCAAGAACAGATGACTGAGCTTAGAGGGGAAAATCTTTTTTTTATTATTACTATACAATCGCTGTCTCCCGCGTCAGCAAGGTAGTGCAAGGAAACAGATGAGGTATGGCCCAACCCACCCACATACACATGTATATACATAAACGGCAATACACGCATATATACATACATATACATTTCAATGTATACATACATATACATATATACACATGTACATATTCATACTTGATGCCTTCATCCATTCCTGTTGCCACCCAGCCACACATGAAAAAGCATCTCCCCCCTAAAACCCAGGATCTCACTCCAGGAGCTTCTGCAGCTCCAAGACTTCACTACTTCCAGAAGCAAGGAAATTATAGCCTTCTCTGGAGTTTGAATTCCTTGACAAGACTATACTCTTAGTGACAGCCTCACAAAAGGAAACTTCACTTGCAGTGTAACCTTGGGCTGCAGAGTCCAGTATCACCTATCATATCATACCAACTGAAGAAATGTATCTCAACAATAAGTATTCTTTCAAGTAATAGTCTTTCCTGAGTCTACAGTTCACTTTCATCATATCAAACGACACCTTTCACTCAGATCACTTCATACCTACAAATGCAACAAAAATCTACCTACAATCAAGTATTTCTGCAGTTTTTCAAAATTCAACCCACCTACAAGTAATACCTTATCTATCTATCTATATATCTACCATCATTTACAAATAATACCTTATCTATATATTTATATATCTACCATCATTAACTCCTTTTCCATTTCCTTGGAGTAGATCATGGGCATATCGGTAAGAATCTTCTGAGGAAATTAATTCCACAGAAGTGGGGTCCCAAATACATTACCAAAAACCTTTGAATCCTCTCCTTTCTCTAGCTCTTCAACCAAATTTTACAATCATACACTTCTTATTCAAACACAACCACTCTACTTTCAATACTGCAATACTGCCACGTGATATTTTGCATTCAGGACAATGACTATATGAGTGATTGCTTTTTAACATAATACACAAAGCAATAAATAAAATATCCCTGTGATAGCATTGCACTCCCTCATATCAAAGATTTCTGTACTTTATATATAAACCATGTAAAAAAACCAAAATTAATTCATCACCTGAGCAAGTTACCACACTGATCATATCAAAACAATAATCATTACTACATTTCATTCAAACTGTGAATAAATAAGACCATATGTTCTAAAATCTTATGCTACTAGTTTTACAACCAGAAAGACTTTGAAATATACAATCCTACTAAAGGTATTAGAGGAGTCTTACTCCATAAACAAATGCTTCCTTTTTGAGAAGCTATGTTGCATTCTTTTGTTGACTGGAGTGTGTTGCTACCACACAAAATGCAAATCATTTAGTGGTTAATCACCCTTTTAATGCTAAGATTTGATTTCCCTTAAAATTATGAATCCCAGTTTTCTCTCAACACAAATATCAGCCACCTTTTCATAAATATGATAAACTTTTCCAACCATTTTCATTTCAATAAATCTAGTTTACCTGCAACAGGAAATTGAAAAATTGAGTTGCATATATGGATTACACCAATACATTCCAAGCACGAGGATAGTCTAATCCTTTACCGAAACATAATCTAATGATATTCATTAATCACCTGTACAACAGTGGAGGTCATAAAAACTTAAATTTCTTATTATCATCAAAAAGATTCTGGTTAACTTGGTATGAAGAAACATGGTTTTATCGTAAGGCATTTCATTAAATGTAATGCACAAATACAATGGCCATGAATGTACACTGTACAATATAAAACTTTTATGATAAATATTTACAGCTGTGAATATTTTTGCACTGTTAATTTCCCCCATAAAAATTCTTATCCACTATCAATCTTTTCTAAATCTATGATGAAAGGTCTTATTATACAGATTCAATTCTATATGGAAAATCCAACATATCCCATTAACCATTAAATCATTCTGTGACATCACAACATTCAACACTCACTTGTGTTTCTTATAAAAACAAGAAACAAGTTCAATGAATAACCTAACAATTATGCAATAAGAAAAATAATATTCATATGACTGAAATTTTCTTTATACTTCCACCTGATACTTATCTAACGTTCACTCAAGAAGGATAAATGATTCTCTTCACAAAAAAATAAATGTACTTCAGTTTCATAACTCATTCACTCTATAATGAAAACATTAACAGTTATAGGCTGCATGAAAATGCATTCTGTGACTACTAAACGTTGTATGTAAAGATAGGTTTTACAACTTTGTAAAGTCTTGATGATTCTTGCTAGCTAATGGTGTTACAAATATATCCTTAGCTAACAAAAGATAGATTAAAAGTAATAGGGATTTCTCAAATTCAGCCAGAACTGACAATGTGTAACAGGATGTGAAAAAACTGTACTCTGCAACCAGATACATATATCTAATGTAGGTGTATGTTTACTTTATCAGTACGAAATAATTTCTACACATCCTTTTTATATAAATATATATCAGTTAATTTATAGCTCTACCAAGGATTTTTCCAAAAACAAAAATCAATGGCAGAAATGAAATGCAATACCATGGACCAACATGACCAAGAGAAGTGATTTTCATTAAAAGACAAGTTGAAAATAATTATTACAAAATAATTATATTTCTGAAATTCATCACTTCATCAGAAACATTATTCTAAATACTTTAATACAATATATGTATACAAGCTTATGTAAACTAATCAAGGAATATTTCTACCTTATATAAGCCACAAATACTGTGTGGGAAGAGGTCATTCAATATCGATGCCGTCTCTCCTTGTCACGAGATCGGGAACGGCTTCTGTGGTGCCTCTCCCGACTGAAATTTAGATAACAGAATTTTGTGAATGTAAAGAAAGATGATCACATTAACAATTGTGGTGCTTAATGTGAACTTTGTAATGGATCAAGGCAAATGAACTAGACAAGATTATGTATAGAGGGCACTCAATTAATCCTTAACATGGTGGTTTCTGGGCAACACTAGTTTCTAGGTAACAGTAGAAGGTAGGAATATTATAAAAGAGCATTAGAAAGATATAATTAGTTGGAACATTAGGTAGAAGCCCCTGCAAACACTGTGCAGGAGTATCCCTTTGCCTCTTGCCTGTTAAGGGTGAGGCACTAAAGGCTAAGAAGCGGCAATGGAGTTCACTAGTTATGGAGACTCTACTGCCGTGGCCACCCCATTGTGGGAGTTCCAGTAAGGGAACACCATCACAGATACAGACAGACAG
>JAUTXX010486343.1:0-12454 GCA_032273605.1 Panulirus laevicauda | reverse complement strand
GGAGGAATGGTTAGAGTCTTTGTCATTAGGGGTGAGTGGAGATTGTGACAAGTCGGAGAGACTGGAGGTGTTGTCAGTGGTAGAGTGTGGTTTAGTGAGTGGAGGAGAGGGAGGTATTGCTAGTAGGAGAGTAGTGGAAATGCTTCAGTGGGAGGATGTGGAGATGTTAGCAGTGGGAGGGGGTGTGTGGAGATGTTGGCAGTGGGAGAGAGGTGAAGTTGGTGTTCGTGGGAAAGTGTGATGCTTTCAGGTGGGAGAGAGAGAGAGAGAGAGAGAGAGAGAGAGAGAGAGAGATTTTGTCAGTCGTGGTGTTGTTGTTTGTAGGGAAAGCGTGAAGGATATCATCAGTAAAGCTGTTGTTCAGAGAGAGAGGAAGATTGTTGTCAGTGGAAGAGAGGAGAAGTTTGATGGAGGACAGATGTTGTCATCGTGGTAGACCAGGGTGTTGTCAGTGGAGGAGATAAGTGGAGTCAGTAATGTAGGAGTCAGTTGTCAGATCCCACGCAGGGCCACACCACCGGGTATAAGCCAGGGTTCAGTTACTTTCGATAACCGTGAGGTTAATGAGGCTTTCCAGTCGCGTGTCTCCCATGGATTCTGTGAGCAGAGGAACATGAACGACTAAAGTAATTCATGAGGTGCGAAACGCCATAAAGTGATTCATGAGGTGCATGACGCCATAAAGTAATTCTTGAAGCATCATCATCCAACTGAGGGATATGTGTGTACATCTTCTGTAATTTCAGCATTGTACATAAATTCTAGGAAAAAGAAATTACTATGAGGACCAGCCAATGATTCAAGTTAGGTATTGAGCCACTGGCACAGTGATTGTAGAAGTACAAGTCACCGAGGCCATCCTGCCTCTACATCAATTTAAACTCATTGGCTCAGTTAGAGGTAATCTTGTGATATATAATGACTTGCTTGTGGTGGAAGCGAGTAATTAACAGCAGAGTAGATGAGATTTCCTTCTGTTCATTAAGCACTATGTATACAAGGGTACTTCCATCATTGAAGGTATATACACTCTGGAGGGAGTCATTTGGAAATATGATTATCAGTTTTTAAATGATTTAGATATTTTAAGTACATACTATTGGTTTCCAGGGAAGGTTAAAGCGTCGTTGACAGAAGATGGGACAAGGAATAGAGCTTGTAACCGAAGGTGAACGAGAGCGATCTGTTTCAAGAGGAAATTGGTCAACTTTGTGGTGGGAGTAAGCATTTTACCGGCACGACGGCACGACTCTTGAGATTAACGGTACAGCTCTTGATGGCCTGGTTTTTGACCGGACCTTCACAGGTCTGGTCAAAGGCCGGCGCCCAACACAGCCGAGAGTCCTGTCGTCGTTCTCAAGGGCCGTGCCGCCGTGCTCAAAGAGCCACACGGAGGATGAGGCCTTAATGAGAACGGGAACCTCAGCACCAAGACCGCCTCCCTTCCCTCCCAGATTTTAAAAAATCTTTCTTAGACAATAGAGTTTTGCCCAGCTGTGGCAGCCGTTCATTGCGGGCTGTTGGTGTAACCGGGCACCCGTGTTGACGTGGGGGGTGTCACGGGCCTGAGTGACCCCCGGTGACGCCCACACTGCACCCTAACCCACCCCCCCACACAAAGGCGTGTCCTAGTGTGGCTGACTCGCATCCCTCCGACGGTGGCGAGAGGGGTGTTCCACCGGAGCCTCACGGTGGGATAAGGTCCTGGTCTTTTGGGTGGGGTTGAACGGTCAGAACGAACTACAATGGGAGGTTGACTTCGATGAGATATTCGTAAGGATTAGTCACTCGGCTGTGACTCTCTGGCCGGGGTTTTGATAAACACAGGGTATGGTTCAGGTGACCATACACACACACACACACACCCCTTTTGCCGACCATGCCTGTGGCTGACAGATGGAGATATGAGATGCTTTGGCCGGAAGATGAGTAGCACTCAAGGTAGCTGCTGCTTTCGTTGGTTCAGTCGTTAATGTGAAAGTTTTAGTATTGATGACAGGATATTCGTGTTTCCGTGTGGCACATGACGATATGTTGGTTTCAGACACCTTGTGGCGCACAACGAAGCATTGGTCTGACGCTTTTTACGGGCCCCAAATTTATTCGAAGCTCCGTATGGCACATACATAGGGCGTTGGTTCGATGTACCTCCTGATACGTCACGAGGTAGTGATTAAGGGGTTCCCATAGCGCATCACGAGACCGTTTTTCGAGGCTTCTCTGTGATCACGAGACATGTATGTACCCGCACGAGGACGTCCATAGAAGAAGGTGATTGTGTGAGCATCCTCGGTGGGTGTGGATGGACCAGCAGATGAATTTGTGGGTGTGGGCGAACGAGTTTGGTAGGCCTGTGTGGGGCGGGTGAGACCTGGTGGGTGACTGGGGAATGTGGACGGAAAAGTATGGGTGAGTTTGGTGTACTAACGTTAGGTACTCGTAATTGTAGGCGCACCCCTAACTCTTCTCCATATGATGAATCACCCCCCCCCCCCCCGACCCATACTCACAGGGTTTACCTACCCCTTAACCAATCCTCACATGGCGTATCATCCCCCCTCCACAACCCAGCGACACACGGTGTATCAACCTCCTCCCCTCAACCCATCCCAACACGGGAACCCCTGGTCGTGTTTACTCTCATGTGGTCGTCAGGCGACCTCACAGCATCCTATATAGGAACAGTATCGGCTGCGACTCCGTGGGGAACGACAGTCCTCTCTTGGGTATGTTATCGGCAGGTATCGGGGCTGCGGTGACGGGTCGCAGTATCGGGTCAGAAATCGGCATCTGAGGGACAGGGATCCTATAGATGTGAGAGATTATCCTGCCCATTAAAGGGGCTATACAGGGGGTGCTCAGACACGTCTCGGATCCTCTTGTTTTGGTTCTCTTTCAAAGAAGATTGGATATGGGAACCTCTTAGATTTACCCTCCTTTACTCCTTGGGTGGGAGGAACCTGCACCTCATGGTAAAACCTTTGAGTTGTTTTGTATGATGTTTTAGAGCAGTATTACCTCCACCACACTGGCTGACCTCTTACCATTATCCTAGCGGTGTGGGCGTACGTGTATGTGTGTTTGGAGCGAGTGACTTCCCTTCCCTTCTCTTCCCTTCCCTTTCCACGACCACCACACTGCTTAAAGGAAGACCTTTGTCTTGCCAGCCGTCAGAGTCGTTTTAGGATGCCCGTATCCTGCGCCGCTCATGCTTACCAACATGCGCGTTGTCACTGCTAACCTTAGCCTGCCAACCCTAACGTTAGTGATCATAGGGACCTCATCTGGTGCGGACGTTGGTATTTGACTTTATGCAGGCGTTGGTCGGAAGGGGTACGAGTTTTTATGAGAGATTAGTGAGTCATGGTGATGGAAACTCGTATGCAGAGTGGGTCATATGGAGCTAACGTTCTGAGAGATATGAGTCGTGTTACGGGGGGGACTCTTTTAAGTGAGGCGTGGGTTGTTTGGATGAGTTGGTCGCATGAGGAACATCAGGATAGGAATGGATAGCGTGAGGGATGGTTCGTGAGAGGGTTCAGTTGTTTGAGGAATGAGTCGTGAGGGGGTTGAGTCGTTTGAGAGATGGGCCGTCTGTGGGTGGAGTCGTCTGAGCAATGGGCTCTCGAGGGATGGGACGTTCTGAGCAATGGGCTCTCGAGGGATGGGACGTCTGTGAGATAGGTTACGTGGAGGATAGCTTGTCTTAAAGGTTGACCAATATGGGTGTCAGGGGTAAGTCGAGTGGAGGATGAAAAAAAAAGAAGTTAAACGCTAAGATACTTGACTCTGTGACATAAGATATACAACACGCTGTAGAAATAGTCACGAGGGATCATTATACATCACGATATTTGGAGGGATGAAGATCTTTGTGTGGTGCATATGTTCTTTGTGGGGAAAGAGGGTACACAGCACATTATATCAACGATGTTTACGTAAATATACCACCTGCTGACACATAAGGCACTTGTAAGGAAGGGTCACCATCTGGCGTGGTGTGTGTGTGTGTGTGTATCCTTGGTTTTGTCAGCCAGTTGTGGAATCATTGCGTCAGACGCGGATGTGTCATTGACTGGCATTGTAGGTAAGTGTCCTTCATGCATTGGCCAGTTGTCGGTCGTGTCCCGCAGGGTACTTGCCAGCCATACATGTGTCAGTCGAAGTGTCAGCCCGGTTAGCGTAGGTCGTCGTTCCAGTCCGAAGTGTCAGCCGCTGTGCCTGTCACGACATTGTTTGAGCTAAGTCAGTATCAGTCATTGTTTGAGGTACTTAAGTGTCAGTCATTGTTTGTCTAAGATCATTGTCAGTCATTGTGGTCAGGCATGTACTGAAATGTCACTCGTGGGGGGTTCCCTCATGTCAGTGGTTGCGTCAAAGTCCTCCCCCACCAGACCGTCCGTCCTACGGGAGGAGGGAAGCCGAGCACCGTAAACGCCACTTTCTCCCCGGCACCCAATACATTCCTGAGATACTGGAGTGGTGCGGGGTCTGAGGACAGGTCTGAGAGGGGCGACGCCGGTCTGATGACCCTCCCGATAACAGGGAGGGAACCCCGATAACCGCGATAATCCCGCCCCCCGGGACCGTAATGGGAGGGAGGGTGTGCGACGGGGTCCAACAGGTAGACTGGTTACGACGGGGACCTGTGTGGGGAGGATTGTATTGACAGCCACGTGTGGAGGATGTACCGACTGCCGTGTGGTGGGGAGGATATACCGACTGCCGTGTGGGGAGGATATATTGACAACCGTGTGGGGAGGATATATTGGCAGCCGTGTGGGGAGGATATAGTGACAACTATCTGGGGAGGATGTGTCGGCTGCCGTGTGGGGAGAGGGTATTTTGACTCGTGAGTGAAGGCAGATTACATCGACGAAGGCAACCTGAGTGATTTATGATGTTTCGGTTATAATTAGCTATTGGTACGGTAGGGGAGGAGGGCAGGAAGGTCGACTCTCTCTCTCTCTCTCTCTCTCTCTCTCTCTCTCTCTCTCTCTCTCTCTCTCTCATATAACTTTTTGAACTAGTTTCATGTCAGTATATTCACCGTCTCGTGTGCTTGAGTTTACTCCTCTCATCCACTGCTCTCATGTTAGGGGAAAATACTTCTTGGCGTCGTTTCTAATCATTTTCTTGAATTTCATGTGACGGTCCGTTTTTGTTTTTTTTTTTTCCCCCCCGGCTGTCGATGGAAACCGATTCGACATCGTGGAACAGGTTCAGAATCTCAAGGTTATGAGCAAGTCACCCTTAGCTAATTTCATTTTCTCTCTTACATGGTGGACCAATTTTTAGCCTCTAACTCCTTAGTTCACTATTTTTTTCCTCGTATCTCTTTAGTGATATTTACTTCTCTTGAAATATCTTTTTGAAATGTAGTACACATAGTGGTGTCGGCTGTACCTAGACACACACACACACACACACACACACACACACACACACACACACACACACACACACACACACACACACGACGTAACGTTTTATGATTGTATTGCTTTGATGCATTGAGTAACCTTGTTACAATGATACATTGAGTAACATTCTAGTGTTACGCTGGTACATTGGGTAACTTGATTTGTTACGCTGGCACATTGAGTAACATCCTAGTGTTACGATGGTACATTGAGTTACTTACTTTGTTACACTGATACATTGAGTAACATCCTAGTGTTACGATGGTACATTGAGTAACTTACTTTGTTACACTGATACTTTGAGTAGCTTAATTTGTTATTCTGATAACATCCAAGTTCCCGGGAAGGACTTTTTTGTTTGTTATATTATATTTTCCTCCGTTGGGCCTCGTGTGTAACGTTCCCTGGAGCGTTACACACACGATGGTCCAGCCTTTGGTATGTCCGGCCGCCGCTGTGTCTCTCCTTCTGGGATGTCTCGGCTTTCCTTATCTTCTCAGTCCTCATTATGCCAACTGCCATGATGGTTAGTCCTCACCCGGACACTCGTTGTCCCTCGTTTGGTAGAAGGTGTGGTGTACTGGAGGTGGTTAGGACTGTACTGCGCACTGTACTCCTTAGGTGTTGGAACGGATGGACGCTGTACCCCGCGGGTACAGATGAGTGGAGTAGTGTTGCTGTAGGAACCAGTGGACGTTGTGTATTTGACTGGCACACTGCTACCTCTCACCCACTGTTTTGAGATGTTGTTTGTCTTTCCATAGCTATTTTGTCCCTCCACTTTCCACACTCCCGTCTTCTCATCACCTGGATATTCCCTCTAAGGCTCAGTTCTCTGATCTTCACGCTACCTCGCTAACGCGGGAAATGCGAATATGTTTGAAAAAAAATGAGTCACGGGATATTCTGTGACACTTCCGTGCTCTTATCTGGTAGTCTTTAACACTGGCCTCGTACCCTCACTCACCCAAGGCTATGTACGTGAACCCCTCTTGCTCGCACACAGATTTACAAACACCTTTTCGCAACAGTTGTCTTCTTTTTTCCCCCCAGCGTGAAATGAATTCTTTTTGTGTTTATTGAGTAAGTTCTCACATTGCGTCTGGAGTATTTTTTTTTTTGTGGCTTTACACCATCGTTGTCAGGTGTTCTCTCCACCTGGGACTTCTTAACATCTTAGTGTGTCATCATGTTCCTCCCGGCTGTATTCGACTTTTTCTGCAGCTACACTGAGCTGCCGCGACCCTCATTGTCTTGGGCGTGGGGATGGTACTATAGTTACTTCGTCTTGGGCGTGGGTATGGTGCCGCAGCTCCTTCGTCTTGGGCGTGGGGATGGTGCCGCAGCTCCTTCGTCTTGCGCGTGGGGACGGTGCCGGAGGTGCCGCAAATGCCGCGACTGGCCTGGTGATGGATGCGTCGCGTCAGGGGGGCCGGCCCCAGGGACAGCGGAGTAATGGCTGGTCGCTGGCTCATCCCTGCGGCTGCGGCTTCTGTAATACCAGCCCCGGCGGTGCAGGTAACCCGCCAGCCTAGGAAATTATGCCCGCAAAACTCGCTCTTTAGTTTCTTTTTTTCCATGATTATTATTATTCATGAGACACACAGGAGGAGGAGGAGAAGGCCCAATTGTGTTCCTGATATTGTTCGAGGCGAGACGATTCTGTCGTGTACGTTCGCTTGAGGATAGATTGATGTTGGTAATGTATATCATAAGCCAGTGTTATGACCGTGTCTGCATACGTACAGTTCTTTTGTTTGCTGCAACCCAGACTTCGGCTTTATGTGTTCTCAAAGCCAGTCCTCATTGTTGATGGTTCTTTCCCCCCGTGCTACCTGTCTGTGAATGATGCTTGGTGTCAGAACTGTAGTGCTCTTCCTGATAGGGTCTAGAACTGAAGTTGTCTGCAAACCTGGTTCAGTTATAGTGCAAGCCACATTTCGCTCTGAAGTACATGTAGAACCATGTTCCCTGACTGAAGTTCACTATAAGCCAACATTTATCATTGGATTGTACTTTAAAGCCAGTTTTTCTACATGATGTTCTTAAAAAAAACATTTTTTACATATGCAAATTTTCTCCCCCTCGCATATTGATTTACTGTGATACTATTTAAAGGTATTTAAGCGTTTATCAGTAAGTTGGCCACTTCATGACGATTTAATGCAACAGCGAAGCTCCCCTCTCTCCCCCACTCGTAACACACCGTAGCATGTATTGAATATGAATAAGGTGGAGACGGGATAGCCCGCTCTTTAGAGCAGAGCGGGGCAGGTAAACAGATACAGCGACACGTAAACCTGAACGTTTTGAAGAGGCGGACCTCATAAACTGAGCGGTGTTAGCATGAGCTCGAGTGGAGTCGACAAATACACCACTGTGAGCGTTAAGCGTGGCACAATGAGGCCGAGCGATAATAATGTTGATAATCAAGTGACAAACCTGACTTGAGGAGCCGACCTTCCACAAAGGTCTCCAGCCGGCCTTATCTGGCACGGCATTGAGAATAAAGCACTCGCTGACGGTCCCACAATAGGGCGCGGGGAGGGAGTCGGCGGGTAGCGGCCGTCCCCCTGGCCGCGTCCACACAATACCCGGGGTGACGACCTCCGACAACTCGCCGGGGGAGCCGCACAATGGCTCCCCAACCGACTCATGGCCGCTGTGGCTCCTCCATCAGTCCTTGCGGTCGTAGAAGTCGTTCCAGTTGACCTGTGGCCACTGTTCGGGGCCTCCTTGGTTGAGGGTGGTGGGGGGCTCTCTTGGTCGTCGTCCCAGCTCGCCCCTCCTCTCTCCAACACACACACACACACACACACACACACACACCTGAAGCACCGGGAATCCTCGGTCGTCTTCCGGATTGACTTGTCACTCGGGACCGACGCGTCGTGTTGGTGTCTCGTTGGTCGTTATCACGCCAGTCGTAAGCCCCAATTCCTGTGACTGAGCGATAACTTGTCATCGATGAACTAGGTTATGATCTGTTAATGACCTTCTCCTTTCGGTAATTACGGTCACATGCCATAACCAAGCCTAACATAGCCTAGTCCATTGTGACGTCCTCGAGATATGTTAGGATTGCTGTGCTAAAAGTTCATAATTTGTGGCAGGTATAAAAGGAAAATGGAGTAAGAGAAAAGAAATGAAGGTAAGCCCAACTTGTTAAGTTATCTTAGACATAACAATTATGTGATTACCCGCGCCTCATGATGAGACGTCTCACCACTTTAGGTCATTTGGACTCCGCCACATCGTTGCCCTAGACTCAGATTTAACCCCTAAACTACGACGGTGTGGTATAATTCCCCGAGCACGACGTCGTAACCTCTGGGTATGGTGATGGCGTGACCTTTGCGATCAGGTCAAGTGGGCTGAGCCATCATGCTCTTGGATCATACCGTCGCTCTCAAAGGGTTAAGATGATTATCAACTTTAATCCAGTTATACAAGACGATAGCCAGACATATCTTCTGTGTATTTATAGATTTTAAGACAATAGATTGTCATTCTCTTCAGTCTGTTGGCCCCCTTTTTTTTTCTGAGACCAAAGGTTAGCGGTGAACATTAATTGGAGTTTGAGACGTTGGCCAAACGTTTTGTTGTTGGTGTACGTGGCTTAGGAGACTAAGAGGTTAGTTAGCATTCGCTGTCTGCCAAGGACGCTTTAGAGACCACGAGTCATCGTCGACTGGGAGGACATTAAGGCTTGGGACTTCCTGGTACGTGTGAGTCTGTGTTTACACTGTATCGTGGACGATAGCCGTTCGGTAGCCTCGCCTAGACGAGGATTAAGCGTTTGATCAACACCCAGGCGCTGAGTGAGTATTGTTATCGTACCTCGACGATAGATGAGTGCCAGTGAAGCACTCTTGACAAACGGGTAGACGGGAGTTGACTAACCCTGGTTGGCATATTTAGAATATAGGCAAGGGATGATTGTATCCGTGGATCCGGAAGATGATAGGGAGGCCATGAATGATTGAGTAATTGCCCATGGCTCGATAAGACGATAAGGAGGATATGAATGATTAATTATCCGTGGTTTGATAAGACGATAGGGAGGCCATGAATAACTAATTACCCATGGCTTGATAAGGAGTTAGGGAAGCCATGAATAATTGTTTGTGGCTCTGTAAGGCGATTAGGGAGGTCATGAATAATTGCTTAATTTGCCCACGGCTTGACAAGACTATAGAGAGGCCATGAATGATTGCCCATGGCTTGATGAGACAAAAGGTAGGTCATAGATAAGTGGCCATGGTTTGAGGCAACAAGGACGTCGTGAATATCTCCATGGCTTACTAGGACGGTAGAGAGAGAGTAAGCATGAGTGTCCATGGGTTCTTGTGTCGTTGTCAGTCAGGCCTTGACTTAGTATTCCTGTAAACCATAGGTGATCGTTGGCCTAGGGGGTGTATAATTTGCTGGAAAGATAAGCATCAGTTGATTGTCTTTTTCATGCATTCCTGAAACAAGTAGGAAGACGCCGACTGTCTTTGTACGGTTGATATGGTAATGGGTGACCTCTGTACTTATATCTGTCTGAACACGCACGAAGAGGTCAACTCTCACGAAGTTACAGAATGTCGTTGGATAGGCGTTATCGAAGTCTGCACTTCCTATAGAGGCGACAGACAGGCGGTGACTAAACCTGCCTGTATCTTACAGGATATAAGCTAAAGCAGACGAAGTGTCCACTGGTTATTGAGACGGTAGGCTGGGTCGGTTTTTTGAAGGGATGGCCAAGCGTCTGCTGGAAGGGGCGTCGGATAAACGACACAGCTTTAGGCCAGTCGTGGACATTACCTGAGTTAGGGGCTGGTGGTGGTGGTGGTGGCGGCGGCGACCCCCCTCTTGGGTTGGCGGTGGCCCTACACGGAGCTGGTGACGGCGACACAATGGTGTTCCCAGCGGCCGGCCATCTTACCTGCCGCCCCGCATCCGTCACGCCCCGCAGCACGCCGGCAAAAGACCAGTCGGCTGGGGACATCTCTCTCTTCCCTCCCACTCCACTGTTGCCTATTAGCGCCCTCCATGGGAATCATCCGGGGATTATATCATGTGCCTTTCAGGGCCCACCCAGGGAAAATCTTTTTGGGGAGCCCCGTCTCGTCAGTGGGCGATGGGAGTCCTTCCTGAGGGTCGGCGCCGTCAGATTATTGCCGCCGAGTTGATAGCCATGCCAGTCATCCCTGTAGAGAGTAATGTTGCCCGGTGTCCACCTCTCGGAGAATCGGACCAGGATTAAACCTCGCGTCTTTGGGATTTTGTATCCTGCGCTCATTTGTTTTAGAGGAGTGTCCCGTGGTCCCCAGGCGCGTCCACACGAGCATAGCTGTTGCGGGAAAGGTTTGGCGGAGTGGTGGACCGGTAGCATCATGTGTTGGGTGTGATTAACGACTTGCGGGCAGGGGGGCCGAGCAGGGACGCAAGCTGGGCAGCATGATTAAGGCCTGGCTCAGGTGGAGCTGTGTAGGCTGGGGGAGGGAGAAGTGTGTGAGGAGGGGGGAACAACACATAAAGACAGACAGATAGACAGACAAAGACCGAAGGAGGGTAGGAGGAGATTGACTCTCTGACTGAGTGACCAGGAATTGATAAGACCAGTAAGTATAATAGGTGTATCATGTGTGCGATAAGGGTGACAGGCAGGTGATACTGGTGAAGCATTGTTGTTGTGGCGCGTCAGACCCACACCCACCCTAAACACACGCGCCACGCCCACGCTACGCCCACGCTCGGCAACGCCCCAAGACCGTGCTGCAGACACACCACTTCCATGCTGCTGGTGTCGCCCGCCACGCACACCGTGCTTCCTCACCGTAGCCACGGGAACGGCTCAATCCATAACATTCCCCATACCACGCCAGCCTTGCATCTATACGTCTTCTCCTCGAGGGGCGAGGCTAGGCTTGACCTGGGCACGAGAGGACAGAGTCACACCTGGCTGATCATTAGAGTCACAGATCTGGCTACTGCAAAGCAGGATAGGGTGGTGTCAGGCCGTGCAGGGCATCATAGTGGAGTCCATCTTTATAGGTTAGAAAGATGGGGGTTACGTCTTGCATAATAGGACAGGTACTGAATGGAAGGGTCGGATAGAGTAGAGGAGGTCAGGTCACACTTTGAGGCCAGTTCACGAGCCCGGGCCCCACCACCATCCATTACCGTGATGGTATCTGCCTTTAATATCAAGGGCCGAGAGCAACACGCCCGAGTGGCTGGCCTACGTTGCAGCAGCAGTTGGTCCCGGGCGTCTCAGGACACGGTGGGTATATGTCCACCTTAGTAACTTGAGGCGGCTAGGTCTCATCTGCGTTAACCAGCGGCCGCCAGCTCACGCCTCTCTGACTGCGCCTTCATGGAAACAAATGAGGATTTATCATCTTGTTGACACTCGTCTGGTTGCTGGAGCTTTGTTCTTGTACCGTCAACAGCCGCCAGGGGCGGGCCGACGTTCACCTCTATGGCAGTAGGTACAACGTTGAAATCGCTGTGTCCCAAGGGCTTGTCGGATCGCGGGCGAGCCCCGCGGGAACCTGGTAGCCATGCTGGAGAAAAACTGGCAAAGTCGGTCTAAAAAACACGAGATGAGGAATTGTTAACCATTCCCTGGGGAGAGAAGTATTTCGTTTAGGAGTCGCGATGCGTTTATCGCTCACGGTTTGGCCGAGCGAGGGAGGGGATTGGGAACTCTGAGCGAGGAGGAGAAGGGATAATAAGGCGGTAAATACCAAACGCGGTCAGTTATTTAGGAAGACACGAACGACAAGTAAGGACTTCGTCTAAGGACAGTCACACGGGTTTTTTATTTTTTTTCTTCCGGCGGCGGGGGGGAGGTGGAGGAGGAGAAGGAGGGAGTAGACGTCGAGCAAGTAACCCAGAAGGTGAGGTCAATTGTTATGTTACAGGAGGGAGCACCAAGCCAGGTGCATACTGGGAATTACGTAACGTGGGCATCCTTCGAGGCGAGCTTGACCCAGTCGCTCAGTCAGCCAGAAGTGCAGAAGATGGAGGTTGATAGTGAT
>JAUTXX010485791.1:0-10670 GCA_032273605.1 Panulirus laevicauda | reverse complement strand
TGCCGTGGCATAGAATGACTTTTAAGGTTCAAAGTGTAGCCTGGTGAAGTTAAAGGAACAAGGTGCTGGGAAACGCGTTCTACACTCTTTTTACCACTTGGTCAACTGATATGAAATAAATAAATCTTCAAGCAACCTAGTCATCTGTGCCTGATCTACCATATGATAACCATAAAAGTATCCCACAGTAATTTGAGATGTAATTTGGCTTCCTGTCACGTGCCTTTTACAGTGAAAATACCTTTCATGATATTTTTTCACCAGCTGGTGAATAGTTGCATCCTGAAGAGTAAAAGGAAGTTAAAACAAGAGGTCAGGATAAAAACATAATGGAACTGAAATAAAATGGATTACCAAAAAGTGGGAAACTAGAACGAATTGGATTTGATAGGTATTCAGGTTGTTAGATAAAGATGATAGGCTGACAAGGTGAATGACACAAAAATGCTTTATTGAATAGAACATAGTCATATGACTCAGGGGCAAGGTGCTACAGGTGGTGCAGGAGCAACAGGTGTAGTGAGAAAGACGTCCCTTGGTAATGTTGCTGGAAAAACAACACAAGCCAGGAGTCAGTTACATGGTGTTCTGCTACTGATGATGCAGGAGCCCCCAAAGGCTCCTTGAATCAAAGTACCTTGGTAGATGTTTTGGCACTGTTGCCACACTTAGGTATGTGAGCTGGAGTCTCCTTAACTCCCTCACCTTTAGGGTTACCTGGGTATTTGAGGCAAGGAGAGTTATCCAATATGCTGTGGACATGTTTATTGAGTAATTGTGAGGTGGCCACCAAGCTCCTTGACTGAGTAATTGTGAGGTGGCCACCAAGCTCCTTGACTGAGTAATTGTAAGGTGGCCACCAAGCTCCTTGACTGAGTAATTGTAAGGTGGCCACCAAGCTCCGTGACAGGAATTGTGAGGTGGCCACCAAGCTCCTTGACTGATTTCATCACCACATGTATGAAGGTGGGCATTCATACACCGAAAAGACCGTGTTCCTGGTGAGGTCACAATTAATGGCTCTTTGCATTTGATCATCCATGAACATTACCTTTCGATACTTACTTACGAGGCAACGCAATTAGCACAACAATATCTAAGGCCTGGCCTAAGTTGAGTTTATTTTTTTATCCCACTCTCCAGGATTGTACAATTGTTGAGAAGAGGAAGTTAACATGCCACAGTAACCCCTGACCCTCCCTTCATCCTTGCCATAGAAACTTTCGACCATGCAGCAGATAGGGTTTCAGACGTAATGCTGGGTTAAAGCCTACCATATTGTTGAGAAAACCAGGACTGGATGGAATGGAAGTAGATGCCACAGGAGGCCAATTGGCAACTGCTGGTTAAAGGGGAAGGTAGTCAGATGTGTGTTCTTGGTAGTGATGGAGATGGAGATGAAAGAGATCAGTCCCATTTGGGTTTGTTGCTCCGATGTGTCTCCTGACTGCAAGACAGGTTTGCTACACTGTATACTGTAAGTGAGGTTAGAGATCACCATCTAGAGGTGGCACTGGTGTTGCTTGAGCCTGAGGAAATTAAGAATAGGGATAAGGTAAAGGGTGATTGGGAGGGATGCTGAGTAAGGACTTCCTCTGGGATGACAAGGTGTGTAGGCTTCAGGCAGTTGGCAGAAAGCACCCTCTGTCTTTCCATGGCATTCAACAGTTAAGTATATGGAGGTTCAGGTAAGTACTCCGAGGGGTCCTTTGCACAGCTGTTGCAATACCCGGGTAGTTGAACTGTGTCAACACAGATGCAGATGTGGCTCATAGAAAGGTCATCTTGAGGAACATATATTGGGTGTGTTGAGTGTGGTGAGATAGGACGTGGCTGATACCAGCGAATGCAGCTTGCAACTTTTCAACTCGAGTAAAGGGGTCCAGAATGGCAACAGATGGCATTAGAGAGAGGAGTTCACCAGGGAGTTAGAGAGTGGAACCATAGTTCTGTTGAGCAACCCTTCTTTCATTGCAGAGTGGGACAAGGGTATGGTTGTTGTTCCAGGCTTCAGAGTGGGGCTGCACCTTGAATTGCACCATACTGTTTGGTGTCAGAAGGTAGGCCATAGTGCAGTGACAAAAAGTGCAAGAAGTCCTTCCTGAGGGTTGACTTGAATTGTCGATCCCATTCTGTAGCAACAATAGAAGGTACCTAGAACCAGGAGACCCAGCCATGGAAAAAAGCACTGGCAATGGAAGCAGCAGACATATCTGCCATTCTTATAGCATTAGGTTACCTGGAGAAGCAGTTTACATAGGTGAGACTTTAGCAGTTACAATGCAATGGAGGAAGTGGTCTAGCAATGTCCACATCAACCACATCGAACCAGAAGATAAGGAGAAGGAACTAGTGGAATGGGGCGGCTTGGGTGGAAAAGGGACTTTGGCACTGGAACAGGAAGGGGCTCACCAGTGAACCAAACCTGACGTGATGAAGAGGTGAGGGACTATAGGACATTGAAGATTTCTCTTCAGTGTGGTTTACAAATGTAAGGGCAGGAAAACTTAGGTCAAGATGTGTCACACATGATTATTAACCCAAATCTAAGAATGGGGGCATTAGTGATCTGGAGAAAAGCTGACTCAGTGTGGTGAGGCTAAGCCAGGATCTTGTCATCGAGAAACGGCAGTGAAAAAATAAAAGCATAATCAGTGGAACCAGAAGTGGGGACAATTGCACTGATGAAGTGCCTTGAGAGGGCATCAGCAAATGAGTTTACTGTACCCTTGACATGGCAAATATGTTGGATATGTAGCCATGTTGAATGGACAGCATTCTTTGCTGTGGTAGCATTAGTCAAAGAATTATGGTTGATGAGGCCATGGAATTCCCAGCTTTTGAGAAAGTACCTGAAGTGCTGTATGGCTCTATAGATTGCCATGAGTTTCATGTTGAAGGTGCTGTACTTTTTCTCTGCCAGCATGAGTTTCTTTAAGAAGGTGGTGGGCAGTCAGTCACTGTTGATGTGCTGGTGGAGGACTGCCCTTACAGCAGAGGAGGAAGCATCTGTAAAGAGACTTGTGGGAGAAATAGTGTAAGATGGGTGAGTAGCTTACATTTCAAGATTTCATTCTTGATCATGATCAAGATGTTTGCCTCCAGATTCCACCTGAGGGTGATGTGAGAGTGCTTCTTGGTACCCTTGAGGAGGTCAGTAAGGGGGTGAAGGATGCTGGCACAACACAATGAAATGATGACAGTTGACAGCTCCCAAAAACTCATGGAATTCCTGTGGTAACCTTGATTAAGGAAAATATTTGCATCTGTCATCTCTTCAGGGGGTAGGATGTGAAGGGTCCTTCACAAATATATGGTGATCAAGGAAAATAAGCAGTGATGCCAAACACACTTGTCAAGGTTGACCTGGACTCAGTATTCTCATGGTGTTGCTCCTTACCACAGTTGGCCATTAGAATGAGTATTCTCATAGTGTTGCTCCTTACCACAGTTGGCCATTAGAATGCTGACCAAGTATGCATGGAAGCTAAAGATGCCACCAAGTGCCTGATCAGTAAAGCCTTGGGAATGTCTCGGCTGTTTTGGGAATGGCTGCAGGTTTTACTGGAATTTGGTGGAAAACACCAACCAGGTCAATTTTGGAGAAGACCTCCGAGTCATGAAGGTCAAGGAGTCCTTGTAAATAGTGAATAGGTTAGGGGTCCAAGTGCTGTAGTGAGGTGTTTAGGGTGCAGTAGTCACCACAAGGACACCATCAGGTGTAATGGAGATGCCCAGCAAAGGGAAAATGATTCCCATCTCCCTTTCGTTGAACTCCACCTTAGCAACCTTCAGACTCTTAGGTGGGAGATGTTGTGGTTTGACAAATGCAGGAGGTCCAGTAGTGTTGATGGTAACATTGTCCAGTGCTGGCTTGTTGATATCAGAGAATTCCATTAAGATGTCTGTGAATGACAGTGATGAATGTGGAGCAATGTGGGGAGTAGTTGGTGCCACAGAGGTAACTGAGGAAGAGTGCTGTAGCTTGTTATTCCTTGCATCCACATGGTCATAATGTACCAGAATGTCATAGCTTAAGATGGATTGTTGAACCTTTGTTATGAGGTAAACCCACTGTGAAATCTGCCAGAGCCCTATGTCCAGTGTAAAAATTATCTAGCCAAAGGTGGGTTTCTTGGTGGCAAGGTCATATCAAAGGGTATAGTGAGCCTTGGAACTTGATGGTGGAATGACACTAACAATATCATGCATCTCAATAATGAAATGGCAGTCAGAGAGATAGTTAGGAACATAAAATAGGTGGGCATTAAGGTGGGTAGAAATACTGGCTGTCAAAAATTCCTGCTGGTGATATTTTGCCTACCATCTAGATGCAGGGAGCTTGACACTTACTTGGAATTCTGCTTTAAAAAGGCAGAGGTCTGGCACCTGGACAAGTGTTGTAAGTAGATGTCTAGCCTTGGCAGAAGGCCCTTGAGGCAGTTCAGAGCAGTAGAGAGGATTGAAATGAGGACCACATTCACATTAATTTGTGCCAATGATTGGGAGATTTGATTATTTGGTGGAACATGAGAGGATGTTGGGGTGAGGGCAATGAGGGACTGTTGTGCATGTATCTGGTCAAATTGATCTTCCATGGTAGCAAGGTGGCAGGGGGAAGGGTGACCAGTGCCACCTGGATAGGCTGTGACAAACATTGTAGAAAAAGCATCCATAGCATGTCTGCAGAGCATAGCCCACTGGACATTTGCCAAAGCTTCAGCATGTGGCGGAAGAACCAAGTTGGAGTTTTGGAGCCCACACTAGTGCTAGTGATCTGCAGGAGGGTGATTTTTATTGTCTTGTACTCGCTGATCTTTGGTTGGTTTAAGATGATGGTACTGAAAACTTTTAATGTGTTTTGTGTAAAAGCTAAGAATACATGGATGTATTTTATTGGCACCGGTTATCTAGTTGACAATAAAGATTTCTTCTGCTAGAGCAAACTGGTGTTGCTGGGTTGAAGGGAGATTGTTTGCCTGGTGGTGCCATAACGTAGATCAGTTCTTTGGTAACTGTGTGATTTCTTAGGTCATCTCCATAGATTACCAGTTTTGCTGGTATTCAGGTTTTATGTTAACGTTAATAGGCTTATAGGGTGTACAGAAGCACAGGCAACACTAGTGTTTTATTGAATAATACTAAGTAGTGTGGCTCGTGGGCAGATGCTTCAGGTGGTGCAGAAAGGATGTGGTGAGTCAGATGTCACCTGGTGTTCACTGCTGATGATGGAAGAGCCTCAGAGGGCTCCTAAAGTCAGAATATCATGGGGCTGCTTAACTGATTGGCCTTCAGTAATACCCAATTATTTAAGGCAATGAGGGTTAGCTACACCATGGGCTTGTAACTTATGAAATTGTGAAAGTGGCCAGTCACCAGGCTCGTTGACTGATTTCATCACCTAACCTATGCAGGTAGGCCGTCTTTCATTAGAACAGTATCCAGCCTGACCTCGCGTCTTACATTGGTGAGACAGGGTAACCCTCATGAGATCACAAGCAACTGCTCCTAGTGTTTGATTAGCCTGGGACACGTCCTTCAATGGGCTCTCACAAGGTAACATGATTAACACAGCTGTGATAGCCTGAGATAGGTTCACCTTGGCCTTAGCATAACTGTCAGTATGATTTTATCATCTCAAACTTTAGGATTGTGGTAGTGTTGAGTGGGGGCAGCTTGTAGCGCTAAAGAGCTGATGAACTAAATGAGGAGTTTAGATGAAAGACTAAACAGAAACAGTGTTATAGCAAAGTCACTAAACATAATAAGGCATGGTATGTCAGAAAAACAAGGAAAATTAAACAATAAAAAAGCTAAAGTAAAAGAGTAAACAACAAAGCAAAATACTCGTTTCTAAAACAAGCTGGGGGAGGGACTAATAGAAATGAGGCTAAACAGATTTAGTGGTAAAAGCAAAATGAGAAAAGCTCTAGAACTAAATAGATATGGCAGAACCCAAGTAAGATAGGCAAATAAAACAAATGGTTAAACAGGCAGAATTGTTTTCACAAAGTGAGTAAAATACAGACTTTGGGATGTAGCAAAAAAATTTAAAAGTATTAAAGAGAAAAGGTGATATTACAAAGGTGTAAAACAAAAATTTTACAAAGAAATTAGAAATGTCCCAATTAATATGATAACCCATGTGCCTTATCCTTTCTAATGCCTTGGCAACAACATTGCTTTGATAGCTATCTAGAGCCTGGATGCCAGGATATTGTGAATCATGACAGCATGATTCACCATTATGTATCATGCTATCTTACAAGTCTTGTAGCCTCACCTTATGCATCAAGATTGAATTTAAGTACTGGAGTTCCTGAGTTATGGAGATTTTTGCCCTAGCCACCTCTGAGGGAGTGGGCATCAGATATATATGCAGATAGGTAGATTATATTGCTTCATGTGCATCACATCCCATTCTTTACTGCCATTTTACATTATTGTTCCTGTTATTACATTTTCTTTTCTGACACCTGAAAGTTTGAAAATGTGAAGGTCACTGACAAATCACAGATGCATCAAAGTCATTTGTAATGGTAGCCATAACTAACACATCCCCTTCCGGCAGATACATACCAGGCGCAGGTGCAGGCAGCTTGGCAGAAGAGCTGGAACCAGACGCAGTCTCTTCTACAGAACCTACGATTTCGTGAGCGTGGGCCGCTCAAGTCTTGGAGACCTGAAACCATGGCAGAGGCAATCCATGCAGTGCTGAAGGAAGGGCTGTCACTTTCTCAGGTCAGTGCCTAGCTGTAATTTGATATGGATAATTCATTTTGGTAGGATCCAAATCATAGTTGATGTAATGCATTTTAGAGAATTCCTTTTATTATTCAATGTTGTCTTTGTTGCAGAAATCAGTAATATACTCGTTTTACAGGCTGCGAGAAAATATGACATCCCATACCCAACATTTGTGCTGTATGCCAATCGAGTGCACAATCTGCTGGGCCCATCACAGGAGCCAGGTGATATGAGGCCCAAGGGACGTGGACGTCCACAGAGGATCTTGCTAGGGTCTTGGCCTGAGGAGCAGATAAAGGGCGTGATTAGGGCTGTCGTCTTCCGGGACACCTCTGTGTTCAAGGACAGTGAGCATAAGGTGGGCAGGAAGACCAAGGTACAGTCCAACAGCACTAAAGCTTATGTTTATTATGTTTAATTCAAGGGAGGGAATTTGTTTGTTCTGTTTGACCTTCAGAGCACTTGTATTGCCACTTTTATAACAGTTTTACTCCAGCACAGTAAGCACTTGTATTGCCACTTTTATAATAGTTTTACTCTAGCACAGTAATTATGGATGAATTGTATGTGTACAATTTTCTTTTGTCTTTAATGTTAGTAGTTTTTCTCTTATTTTCCTTAGCTGGATCTCTCAAATAATCACAGTGTATGCATCAGGTCATACTTCTCATTGCTTCTTAATTTACTATTTTAAAATTCACCCCCCAAAAAATATTTTATGCATATATATACTTATAAGTGTTTTCTTATTTTTTAAGCATGCATAACTGTCACTAGACTATTCATGTCCTTATTTTTGTTCCCTGAAAATATTTGTTTAACAAGTAGCAATGTATCACTGTACTTGGCTGACTTCACTAATAATAAAGCAGATTTAAACACATGTAGAACGTGGGTTATTAAATATTTCCATGTTTCTTTTCATATATATATATATATATATATATATATATATATATATATATATGATTTTATCTTCACCGTATAGCAGTTGATAATTTGATACTGATATTGTCTTCATGACCCGTAGAAGTTGCTGTCTCCCCAATTTGTCACAATATTCACCTTTACTGTAGACTCCAGTGTTTACTGTTTTTTCTCTATATTTTTTAGGAGAACAAGCACCCACAAACGCCCAAGCTGCCACGGGTTAGTATATTCACGTTGTCCTTTGAATTAGTAATGTTTGTTTTTGACCATTATCAAAATTCAAACAGTTAATGGTATACTTCTTGTGCATGATTTAGGTCATGAAACCTCAACTGATCACCTTCATGTGAGAAAATCTGATTCCATAACTGGCTGTTATCATGGAAATTTTTTTTGAAAGTATTCGATATTTCACTGGGATAACTAATGCCATTACCTCTCTATCCTTGAGCTCCTGTTGATAATGACAGCATAATAGACTTCATAGTCCATAGAATTTATTGGCAAGATGGTCCTCTTGAGCATTACCAAAATATTTCTAATACAGCACTGTTTTTTGCTTTAAGGAATGCAACCTATATATTTTCTTGGAGTGTTTAATGAGGAATAAAAGATTAACTAAACTTTCATGAGACCTGTGAGTTTGAAAAACGATGGCTGTAAATTCTTCTTGGCTTTTCTGGGTTCATATTGAATTCAGTATGACATTTTCTTCTCACTCATACAGGTCAATAGTTCAGCTGTCATGTGCCTTTTCTCAGGAGGCCAGGAATGAGTTGCTTAAGGCATGAGCTTTGGGGCTTTAGTGAATCTGTAATTGTCATATACAGAAGAAAAAATTAATTGGACCTCATTTTTCAGGATGAACCCTCTGCTATGGTCGTGAAGCCCAATGGGCCAATGTTGCCCAATGTGTCTGGTATCTTGACAGGCCTCACCATGGACACTCCTGACAATGGCAGCCTCTCAACTGCACCCAGCACCCCAGCATCATCTACCCCAGCACCATCAACACCTGCACCAAACACCCCTCTCCCAGCTGCTCCTACTACTCCTGTTGCCCTGCCCCTAACTACACCTCCAACTCCAGGAAGTGCTGTGGCATCAGCAGCAGACAGTCCAGCCTCAAGCGAATCTCGCTTGGCTAGCACTACAATGGTGAATGACTCTTCTCCGTCTCCAAATAGTATAGTGTCTGCTTGTCTTAGTACTATGACACTTACCTCCTCTATCATGTCCTCTCCTGTGTTTAGTCTCACTAATGGCACCAGCAGCAACACTAATGCCAGTATTACTAGCAATGGTACTAATGGAGCACCACCAATAAGTCCAACCTCAGGGACTCTGCAGAGACAAGAATCACCTCAGCACTCATATCAGAATCAAGAAGAGGAAAAGCAGCAAGAGGAGCAACAACCAAATCAGCAAGAGCAGGAGTTGCAGCAACAGCAGGAACAGCCACAGCAGCAGCAGCAACAACAACAACAACAGCAGCAGCAGCAGCAGCAACAACAACAACACCAGCAACAACAACAGCAACAACAGCAGCAGCAGCTAAAACAAAATCCACAGCAACAACCCTCAACAACACAGCCACAGCACCAGACCCAAAATCAAGCCCAGCGCCAAGGTCCACCCCTTGGCCCACACCAAGGACTTCATCTAGGCTCACGCCAAAGCCCACACCAGCCAGGCCCACGCCAGAGTCCTCACCCAGGCCCACGCCAAAGCCCACACCTAGGACCACGTCAAAGCCCACACTTAGGACCACGCCAAAGCCCACACCCAGGTTCAATACCAGGTTCACTCCCAGGCCCTCAGCAAAGCCTGCTCCATAATCCTCATCAGGGACCACCTAGAGGCCCACACCACAGTCAACATCAGGGCCAGCACCATGGACACCAGCAGCATGGCCAACACCAAGGACAGCCTCAGCAGCATCCACAGCCCCAGCATACACCACAACATCACCAGTCTCAGCATCCACAACTTGGTGGTCTGTTGCCTGGTGGGCTTCCCTCACCTTTGGCAACATCCTTAGCATCCCCTGTCCATTTGGCACGATTGTTTGGTGAGGGTGCTCATCATCACATTTCTAGCCATCAGCCCCCTCAACACCCTCAAGCTCCTATCAGTCCCTTTCACCCAGGTTTCCCTCGACACCCTCATCCCTCTGCTGCAATGCAGGTCATGAGTGCCATGAACAACCTCAATGCCCACACTTCGCGCATGAATTCTAATGATGTTGAGCCATCACCTGAAGCTCTGCTTTTTAGCAAGCTTACAAATCCTCACATGAATCCCACTCAGGGTGGTGGTGAAACTATTCCACGAAGCAATCCAGCCCAGAATCAGTTTGACAACCATGGAGATGCCTCCAGCTTAACTGGGATAGTAGAGCGCACATCACTAATGTACCGTGATAGCCTTGACACCATTAAGTCTGAACCAGAACCTATTCTGAATTGAAATAACTACCACTCTTAATGTCCCCCACAAACTGTATAGAATAACTTTTGTTGGCAGTGAGCTGTACTACTGTAGTGTTGGCAGCAGCTTCCAAGGCTGTCTGATTGTGACCCCATACTGCTGGTTTTGTTGTGCAGTGTAAAGAGATAATCCGTATTGTGTAGGGACCATATTCTTTAAAGAAATTTTTGCACACCTCTTTATAAGAGCATATTTTAGTTATGTAAATAGTAGAATGAATTAGGTATGTAGCTTTGCATCTGCATTTGTCCAAAACAGTTGGGCATTACCTCAAAGTGAAACTCATTCATATGCATTGTCACTGTACAAAATGTACATGCCAATATTCCCCCTTTGTATATAGTAAAAGGTGACTGATGTATGTACCTATGTGTGCTGCCTTGCACCCTTCCCTGTTTGAAGAATGGATTTTGTACCTTTTTAAAAGGTATTGTTGCTTGTTAGTTATAGATCAGAAACTCGTTTACTACTAGAGTATCGGAGTAACTGGTTTATGATAGTGC
>JAUTXX010485680.1:0-12460 GCA_032273605.1 Panulirus laevicauda | reverse complement strand
AGGTCCGCAAACACACTGGTCTTCCCAACTCACTCCCCCCATCACATGGACCTCATCCGACAGCTCGGGAGGAAAGCACAGAACCAGCAGTTCCAGGGAGCACCTCCTGCTTGCCATCAGAGAGAGAGAGAGAGAGAGAGAGAGAGATCCCTCATAATCGAGTTGCAGTTCTGTGCCACATTTCACATTGAGCGCAACCACGCACGTACAGACAGGTCCAGGTCCAGCTGTTTTCCAGCCACTATGAATGTAGCGAACAGTTTTAATGTTTATGTAAAGACCGTCTGTCTGACACATTCCCTTCTTCTTATAGTCCAAGGATTTTAACGTATATATATTTTCTTATATATTTTCGGCCGTTTTATTCAGTAAACCCGATTCATTATCATTACTGTTATCAGTATCATTGTTATTATCATCATTATAATTTCAATTATTGTTATATCATTATCATTATTATTATTATTATTATTATTATTATCATTATTATTATTATTATCATTATTATTATTATTATCATTATTATTACTATCATATTATCAATATCATTATATTATTAATATCATTATTATATTATCATTACTATGATAATTTTATGTTTATCATTACTGTCCTTCTAATTTCGGGATATGTAATGTAAATTTTTGTTTCGTATTGGAAACAAATTGTAAATTGACTCTCTTCTAGGGGCACACAGTGTAAATCACTCTTTACTATGGGATGTGTTCAAGGCATATTTACACACCATGGGATACGTAGCACGGACTCTTGTTTACCATGGGAGGAGTAATGTTTCTTTTACAGTGGGATGTTAAATGTAAATACACGCTTAAATATCATGCCAATTTTCAAAACAATGTTTTTGACAATGGGTTACTTCTTGTAAAGTGGCCACTGTCAGTGAGAAAATACGTCATTATAATTCTGAACACATTTTGAAATATGCGAATAAGATAATGAGTTCACGGGATAGAGTGAAGTGGAACGTTGTGGTATACAGGGGTCGACGTGCTGTCAATGGACTGAAACCGAGCGTGTGAAGTGATCGGAGTAAACCATGGAGAGGCCCTTGAGGCCCGGTTTTGGATAGGGAACTGTGGTTTCAGTAGATTACATATGGCAGCTAGAGAATGGATGTGATCGGGTGTGGACTATCTTCTGTTCCTGGCGCTACCTCTCTAACGCGGGAAACGGTGATCAAGTATAACAAAAATAATATATACATGTATACACACATGTATACACGCATGTTTACCTAATGGCGTCCTAGCTTCGTCTCTTCGATGTATATCAAATGACTGTTATATTTTTCTCTTGTATCTCCCATGATGATGTGAATATTTTGCTTTGTCGCTGTCTCCCGCGTTAGCGAGGTAGCGCAAGGAAACAGACAAAAGAAAGGCCCAACCCACCCACATACACATCTATATACATACACGTCCACACACGCAAATATACATACCTATACATCTCAACGTATACATATATAGACACACATAGACATATACATATATACACATGCACATAATTCATACTGTCTGCCTTTATTCATTCCCATCGCCACCCCACCACACATGGAATAACAACCCCCTACCCCCTCATGTGAGCGAGGTAGCGCTAGGAAAAGACAACAAAGGCCCCATTCGTTCACACTCAGTCTCTAGCTGTCATGTAATAATGACCTTCTGTAGGACATGAACAGCTTGCAAATGTTTCCTTATCCTTATACGTGATAGCTATTCTAATATATGCTTGTAGATTGTCAGTCTCCAAAACTTTTTTCTATCATGAACTGTGGGGATAGTTGATGCAGCTTTTCAAACACACATGTAGTCAAAGCTTATTTCCTGCTAAAGATAATCATATTGAGGCCTTATTTCACTCTGTCCTATCCTTATTTCTTTAAGCATGCTTGGGTAAATTTCATCAAATGTATTTCAAACCAGCTTTGGAGTCTCTTTAGTCCCTAGTAAGTTGCTGTAATTCTCCTTGCTTTTCATTTCCCTCATGACCTTTGCCTCATCTACATACATACTCAGGTAGGAAACCATACATTCAGACAAATCATTTGTGTGGATCAAGAAGTTTAATGGTCCTAGAACAGAACTCTGTGGTAGTTCACTGGTCTTCTGAACCCTTTTGGAGGATGCTCCTCTAACATTCATCCTTTGTTCTCTTCCAGTGAGCTAATCTGTCTGGTAAGAGAGTTTCCCCCTTATTGTCTCCTGGTGCTGATCAAATCTCCCTTGTGGTAGTGTCAATTGTTTTCTGGCAGTCCAGATACAAATAGGCCCAAGCTTTCCCTTTTGTATTAGATAGAACTCACTCTATTAGAAATCTAAGAGATTTATTTACACATGACCTGTTTTCCCTAAAATTATGCTGCATTTTTTCTTTTTTCATTGGGGCTGCGCTTTAATCAAGACTGCACTTTAATTGAAATATAAAGAAGTTAATGAAAGGGAAAAAGAAGAGATAAGGGAAAGTATTTATAAATTCTGGAGGAAGTGAAAAAAAAATGTCTGAATATACCAGGTCATGAGAGTGTAGAGTTCCAAAGCTTTGAGGTGTATGGAAAGAAACAGTTATCAAAATGGGAACACCCTCAAGTTGCCAATGGCCTCTATCATAATCATGTGATGCTGTAGCTTGCCAAGTATTGTGTGGTCTAGCTGGTGGTGTGGCACACAAGCAGTAACTCTTGAGAGCGAAAACCAAAGTAGGAACAAAAGGAGAGGGAAAGTGAACATTGCGTCATTGAGCGTGTGGGTCAAGTTTTGAAGTTTGCATAGATGAATTTAAAAGTAAGACTGCTTATGATTCAACTCTGCCCAGGTAAGAAACCATCTCAAATGTGAGGGGAGTAGTCTATACAAGGAGAAATAATTCCTTTGTATAAATGGGGCAACTGTTCGAAAGACTTGAAATTTTGACACATCACTCTCCACATCTTCTGGACACTATAAGGCCTGGCCAGAAATACCTTGAGGGTGCCAAAATACTTGCCAGATGGCTGAAAAAAAATTGCCACTAGTACTTGAAACTGTGTTGCAATTGTTAAAATGGTATACATTATTTTGAATGCATATATTCAAAGCCATGGTTGTTGAGGGCTCTGGGAAGGGGCCCCTGTTATTCCATGGATTTTATGAAAAAGGAGTGGATCAAAGATGTTGAAGACTTGGGCAAGAAAGAGGAGTGACTGTAATGTTGTGTCCACAAAAATAGAGAACTTGCTAGGTGTTAAAACTGAAACCCTTTAGGGAAGATTGGACAAGTGACTCTAAAGTGTTTTAGATGAACCCAAGATAGATAACTTTGCATTGTTTGGCAGCAGAGAACTTTATCATAGGGCTGTAAGGTACATTTTGAACTGCATTATTTTGGACTTATATCAACTAACAACACTGATTCAGCTTGTACCAGATTGGAGGAAGTGAAAAATTTTTAATGCTTTATTTGTAATGTAAAAGAATCTTTAACTCTAAATAGTGTATGAGTATGGTATTGTGTACTTATCATGCATATTTTATTTCGCAGCAAAATACCATTTGATTTGTATCTCATCATCTGGCAAAATGCATTCATTTGTGTTCACTGTTACCTCTTTATTTACCACATCCACAGTAAGTGTAGGCATTTCAGTGAGCTTCGGTGTCTTCCAAATGCTGGATCAGATGTTCCAGTAGTCTCTGTTTCGCTCCACCTACACCTCAAGGTTTCATTACAATGTTCTTGTGGTAAGTATCAAATAAGGTCTGCATTGCCTATGGCACAGCAACATTTGATGAATCAGGTAATTCTGGGGGTGATTTAGGTAACTATAGTGCATCTCCCCAACCCTCATAGCCACCCTCAGTCTCCTCCATACCACTCCAGTTGCACTTAAATCCCTCATCATTGTGTTTCAATACAGTAACTTTTATATTAAATTTTCACTAAAAAATCATCTGAATAATGTTATGATAGTGTGTTATGGTGCACTGTATATGGATTTTAAACTTGCACATACATTATGATTCATCCATAGGGGATACAGTGGGAAAATGTTTGATCAGGAATATTATTCTCCTATAAGTTTCCCTGGTTCAACTAAGATGGACTTTACTTGACTTCCGATAGCTGTTCCAGGAGTGTAACCTGGTAAGTTGAGCCCTTCTGTGTTGTGAAAGATGCAGTTTAATCATTAAGTTCAAAGTACTAGGCCTGTCTCATGGAAAAATCTTGCTATAGTTACTTGCAAGTAGGTAAGTCTTTCTCATTCTTCTTTTAATGAAGGCTACTCAAAAATATACCACACCACGTAACCAAATTAGTATGGAGAAGAGATACAAATAAAGGTGGATGAAGATTATTTTTGCTCTTTTTGTTGAAGTATATAGAGGTAGTGTGACAGTAATTCAAATAATGGGTTTTAGGAGGCAGAATTAAAGGAATGATGTTTATATTGTTTAAATGTATAAATGCTTTTGTAATAGTAATCATTTAATGTAAAGACTTCTTACGTTACATAAACTTTGTAAATAAAGTTTTCAGTGAGAATTTGGGGAAAGTGCTTTGGCTTACAAGTTATGGACAGTGAAGGATGCCACATTTTATATAGGGAATATGTATAGAATGTATATTATGTATGATGCCTAAAACAATTTAGTTTGTAGATGAAAAAAATTGCATTTTTGTAAAAATGATGCTCACATGCATATATGATCTTTAATGATTAGTGATCAAGGTGGATCATATACAGTACATCCATAGGGCTGCACATAAGTTTTAGGAGCACATGGAGCATTTAACTTTACATTTGCTTAGAGTTCCAAAGGGTTTTCAGCTTATGTGAGAAGTTAGGTATATTTAAAGGAACGTGAACCCAGATTTGTCATGCATAAGTGGGAGAACCTTGTGTGTTGCAGTACGAGTGCCAAGTGTTTGTATGGTAAGTTGGAAAATAGGTACAGTATGTTTTGTTGAACTGATTATTTTGAAGCATGATTGATATGAAAAAGAAGTGATAACCATATGCATTATACAGCCTTTGATGTATGATTAATCATTTGTTGAAGGTTAATATCAAGCTTCTAAGTTGAATACTTTATATTTCAGGTAGAGACGACAAACCATAATATTTGCAGTGTGCTCTTGATTTTAAAGTTCTTGATTTTAAGCCAGGTTACTATTTTGTATGTCCAAGTTTCACCTAATTTTGCACTGATCATGGAAAGAAGTGTCCGCATAAAAGTTAGGCTTGAAAGCAAAATTTTTAGTGAGTTCTAGTGCTTCAGATGATAGACATACTTTCCAAAGTACAGATTATAAAAACAAGGGACACCATGTGATTATAATTTCCACAATTTGCCTGTGGATGATAAGAGTATTTCTTAATAGAATAGGCAGCCCCTAGGGCTGAAATGTTCCTTTGCCCAGCAAATATATATGTATCTGCTATGATTAGTGTTATTGCATAGTCGTTGGTTAAACAAACATGTAGATGCATGTACTTTTGTTGGAAATTTGATGTATAGGACTAGTATCCCCTACCTCAACCTTTCCAGCAGGCAGAGTTGAAAATTTCCATTTTGCCTTGGAAAGAGAGATTGTTTATCACCTACGTAAATTAGAGGAAGCTAGACAGTAGAGAGAGACAGATATCTTCGAACTGATAGTAATAAGGATGCCCTCTGCCCATCACATTAACACGGTAACATCAAGAACACTCGCTATCATCACTCGCACACATCCAAACCTGAGCTGTTGTGTATTATGACTGAAGCCAAAACCCACTTATAATTACATTGATTTTTTTATATGTATAATTTGATCCTTGGGAGGAAGACTATTGCATGCACATTACATGGAGAAAGATTACTAGATGTATATCACCTGCATGTTGTTGGAGATAACAGGAGGAAGAGCCAAGAGAGAATTTTTCCTCCAAGGTTCAGTCTTTGTTTTTGACACTACTGTGGCAGAAGAGGACAAACGGATAAAGAGACAGATTGGGTTTACCCTTTTGGTTTGGAAAAAAAAGTTTAAATAATTACCCCAGGAAGATATGAAGTTTCATTGTGATGTATCTTAGATGAGTGAAGCATGATGATTATTAAGTTCTTGACCATCCTATAGTTAAAGTGTTAAGTATGTTACAGGGTTAAGTAAGACTTGTGAGAGGAATTGCTGTAGGATATTCATAGTATATTAAAAATCTGACATTAGCTGATCTAATTATTTCATGAATTATTAGGGGTATGTATGATTTGCAGTGATAGATACTCGTTTTTTGTCTTTTATTTGCTAATTGGTTTTGAAATAAAGGTATCTTGGTTCTGTGATAGGAAGGGACTTGTAATGCTGTTAGATATTCTTGACATTACTTTTGTGACCTCTTAATAGGGGTTATAAAGGTTAAGGTGACATTACTTTTGTGACCTCTTAATAGAGGTTATAAAGGTTAAGGATCACTTGTTGCATATATTTGTAGATGATGCTCATTAAAACACATGTAGATGCATCAGTGTAGAATGTATTTGTTATTACTATCTCTAAAATAAAGTATTATGAAGTCAAGAATATATTAATCTTGCTTTTTAATGTATAGGTTTTTCAGTAAGTTAGATAGCCTTTCGTAATCATCCAGCTTAGCAGTACAGCAACTTTAAGAAAAAAAGTTTTATTGGTGTTACTTAATTTTGTTATACTGTCATAATCATTCTGTTAGGGAGCTCATTTTTATTGATTTTGTATATTTTTTTATTTTTTCAGGATCGACCTAATTTTCATATGTTTTGAATTAGTAATAATGCACTTAATTTCGTTTTTGAAGTTATTAAACTTGCTGCTCAGATAACTTGTTTTTGTAGCCCTAGCTGCCCCTTAAGAGAATCAGCAACAGACTATGGTTTGTGGAAGCTCCTGTGTTTATAAGATGGGAGCAGTTATAAGTTCTATTCATGAATACTGAAAGTTCCACATTATAAAGCAGATGCTTTTTTTTATGGTAACCAAGATGGTACAAGCAGTTGTATGCCACAGGCTCAGCTAGTTTAGATTTGCTACACATTTACATAAACTCGCACACTGATGGGATAGAGCAATCACAGGAAATTATATGAAATTAAGAAACTTGTAAACAGTATAAGATTGGTAGATGAATGAAGCAGATGGACTGAGGACAGGGTTAATGCAGATACCATACAGAAATTCAAGAGGTTAAAGAGAGTAGTGTTCAAGAAATGGAACCCCTTGAGTATAAAACTACCTCCCCATACAGCACACAGGTCTAGGAATTAACGTTACTGATCGCAAGTCGCACATGAGCCAGCTTTGGCTCGAATCTTAGGATGACATTTAGCCCACACTCAGCCCAGATGTATATCCTCCCTTTGGGGCAGATTGATAAATGGGTACCTACCTCGCTTCAGCTAGGGTGTTTGTGTTTGTACACATGCAAGGGAAGACGGGACATAGACAAGGTTACATGATGGATAACGAGCGTAAAACTCTCTCCTCATAGCACACAAATATGAAACTCAAATAGCAATCAAACAGGACATTGTGGTGTACTTGTGTGTGTTACTGATCATGAATCATCATGGGCATGCTTAGATTAGAATCTTGGGCGTGGCAGTTGGGGCAGACCTATCTTCATCTGGAACCACTCACCCTCTGGCTTCTCCCGCATGCCTTAATCTTGACAGAGACTACTCTACTTCCAGTATTCTTCCTCTCAGCACATTCCACAGAACATTTCTGTCAACCCTATCATATGCTTTCGCCAGACGCATTGTAAATGACGCTTACAAATCCCCTTAGTTCTCACGGGAATTTCAAAGCAGACACCTGAAACACATACTCTACAACTCCAGAAACCGCATTGGTCTTCCGCAGTCTGATATTCAGAGCATGTCATCACGCTCACAATCATAACCCTTTCAAGACAACTTATTAGGTACATTCAACTAACTTATGCCTATGTAATTCAATTACCTTTGGTCTTGCCTTTGTACATTGGTACTATACAAGCACCAACGATATGCACCAGAAACCAAAAGAACAAAGAAAATTCATGAAATCTTTGGTACATTACATCTGCAGAGCAAATGACAAGGAAATACATCAGAAACAGATGGGCAGAGTTAGGTCATCTTGGATCACTCTGGTTTGGAAAAATCTCGCCTAACCAAACCAATTATCGTAAGTTGACGGATACTTGATCTGTCACTTATCAATGACATTGGAAAATGTAATACTTTGAAATTTATCTTATTTATTCTTTAAGAAATCTGCACTGAAAGAATTCACATGATCTTGCTAACTTTGATAGTCAGGCCAAGAAATAATTCCTACAACTAGAAAGAATTTTATGCGCTACCATCCTCAACATTTGGACTATATTGGATTTTTTTTTCGAAAGACACCGGGATTTTTAAGTCTCCACAGTATCACAATAGAAAACTAGTCTTGGGCAAAATAGTCGTAAGGTTGTGAATGTTAGTATCTATGAAACTCATGGTAAAGGATTTGAATATAGTAAGTAGATAAGGGTGCGTATGCAGTAGATGTGGGTGTAAAAACAGTATGTAGGGTTATGAATACAATAGGTATGGATACGCTTAAGATTACATCAACTGGTGACGAAAAAATGGCGCAGTGTGAAAAAAAATTAAAAATTCAATGAACTCCGAACGCTTCCCGACCTACAACAGTAAACACCTCACAACCACAACGATAAACATTAGCTTTCACCTTCGCCCAGTTCACTACAATTACTTTATCGGTGAGTCTAGAAGCAAGTTTTTCTAAAGGAAATATGACAACCTCTATATCTATTTAATCGACAGGTGTTTCTGATCTAGCTGAAATCGTCTCAAAACTACTCAACAGAACTTTTTTTCGGTTCTTTTCTTTAACACAGCAGTGCATAATACTAAAATCTCCTCGCCCCCAAATCCTCTGCTTCTCCTTTTGATTTCAGCCTACACTCCAAATCGTATTTTTTTTTACATATATATAAAGAAGGGTTATGAACCAGGTGGCAACCATCTTCGTTTTTTTGAAAGAATATGCTTCTGACCCTGACCTTTGTGCTTTCTTGTCTATTCCTCTTCTTTTCAAAAACCTAAGGTGTTTCTTCTTGGAGACATATGTTGATAGAACTTATTCAAAAGAAGGGTGACTTTTCAAACTCGTGCTTTGACCTACTATTCTCAAGGTCTTTAAATACTCCAAAAAGTGCTTGAATTTCGGTCTTGTCTGTGATCCTCACTATTTGCAGGTAGGTCAGTGAAGCCATTCAGGCACTGAGCAGATGATACATTGTCAAAGTTGACGGTATAATTTCGGCGAGTTGCAGGAAGTGAATGAAAAGATAAACTTGGGTTTATATTATGCCACTTAATCAGAAATAGGCGGCTGGCCGACCTTATGTTGTGCTAGATAGAACTCGAGTATATATATCTGTGTCGTCTTGGAATGAAGGCTGCCCAACTAACGCATGTTCAGTCTCGTGTGACTAAATCATTCCCAAACACTGGTACCAAATGCGACAAAATACTAACCCTAGAATGCACCATTACAATGTCATAAGTCCAGCAAAAATAAGATGAAAAAATAAAAATATACTGATTAACACAACAGTTCAAATTATCAACTTTATTCCTCAAAATGATTGAGTTAATGAAAATGAGATGCTTTTATATGAAATAGTAGTTTGATGCATTATAAGGTATCTTACAAAAAAAAAGCAAGTCTGTCATGAACGTTTTTTTTTTCTTTCTTTCACGTCCTTCCTAGATGTCTCACATCATCCCATCATACGCAGAGGAAAAATGATTTATTTCCTCAAGAGTACTTAGCTTGTTAGGATAGTGTATGAGATGTATTTGAGTAGTAACGATACTGTGGGAAACAATGAAATACAAAGCAAATTAAAAGCAAAATGTTGTTGATTTAGATGAACTATGCCAGCATGCGTATCTTTTTTAATCTTGTGTAAATTCAAGAAACATGAATCGGTGGCTGGAGCGGAATGTTACCTTGCAGTGGAGTTAGTAGCTACAAAGCGTGAACGAATATATAACAATTATGCAGAGAAGTTAGTAAATATGAAGCATAAGCAAGTATATAACAAATTATGTATAGAAGTTAGAAACTGTGAAGCTTGAGCAAATATATATAACAAAGTACGTTGTAAGGGTGCCAATAACCTTGAGTCAATAAAGCATTTTTATTCTGGAGAAAGCCTCTGTAATTGCCAATTATGAGCCATTAGGTAATTAATGTGTAGTAAATATGAATCATGAATCAGTCAAAAGCTAATTATATAATTCTATTACGGTGTGAGTAACTGTGAATCATGCTTTGGTAGATGAATAGACTTCTGATTTGATATCATTAAATGGAAATCGTAATTGGTGCTGTAAGATGAAGCTATATAGTTTCGCAGTGAAGATGTCAGGATCTGTGGATAATGAATCAGTAGGAGTAATATCCTTTAGTGAACATATCGGGGAATGAGTCGCTCAATTCCACAGTATTTTTAAGTGAGAATGAATCATGACTCAACAGATGTAGTTAATTCACTGCGTAGGGAAGAGGTGTCAGTGATTTCGAACCCCGACTCAGTAAGACGTGAAGGGGGATGAAGTGAATAATGGCACAAAGAGAGTCCAGGACTGAAAGATTTTAGGGAAGTAGTGGATAGATGTGTGAGGTGTATGTCGTCTGCGGAAGGTAGGATTTGGGAGTATGAGAAAAGGTAGTGAGTGGTGCAACGAGGAAGTTTAAACCACTATTTTTTTCTTAATAAGTAAAGAAGAATTGAAGAGTTGGGACAGGTGAAGGTAAAGTGGGAAAGAAGGGTGGTAGAGAGACGGTGGGCAATCATCCATGCAAAGGGTGGTGGTACGCACAGGGCAGCTGACTGCGTAGGAACAATGTGGCACGAGCAATGGTGGACGATATACGGACCAGGTGTTTGCTTCAAAGAAATTTTAGGAGAAAGAGAGGGATAATGTAAGCTTAGATTATTTATGGATCTGGAGAAAGCGGGTGATAGGTTTGAGAAGGTTGATATGTGGAGGGATTTACGCACATGTGATATTGGAGAAAAGTTATATGCAGAGTTTTTTTACTGGAAAAAAGTAAGTGCTTATACTTATTTAATTTCAACCACCGAACACATCAGTCAATATTTTTCTTTTATAAATATATTAAGCACATTCTTTTTAATGTAATTTCCCCTCATCTATTGAGGTTTTCTATGATAATATTAATTTTACGGTCGACCGCCAGATGGCAGAACAGCCATCTGCCGGTATATTACAAAATTTACAGTACATTTCGTCATTAGTTTCCATATTTTCTTTTATTTTTGCTGGACGTAGGACCAAAACGTGTGCAATTTCCCGTCATGCTTATCCCCTGATTCGGATGTAAACACCGAGACTAGTTTTGGAGGAGAGATTTCACGGCAAAGTGGAAAAAGAGAGGAAAAAAAAGACATATGTCGGCCCAGACGTGGCTAATTCACTGTGCTTATCATTGGACGTTGATTACGATATTAGGATTGACTGCGTCAGATAACGAGTGTTGATAACGTAGGCTGTGAAATATGCCTTTCAAGGAGTATGCCTTTGACCTGATGGGTTTGGGTGTCACAGCCGGATTGACCTACTCCATCTACCACTTGTTACGGGCTGGAAGGGAAGTAGTCCTCGAGTTGAAGGTATGGAGAGACAGTGATATAACTATGTTTGTGTTGAATTTCTGTTTTATCTCCGCATTTATATTAATTTCGGGAAATTGCTACTTAAGGTTTAGTGGCTTTATGTATTTTGTTTTTGTGATTTAAGAGGTGACTCCGGAGGAATAAACTGTGGTGTATTTCCTATTAAACAGTATTAGTTAAGGCTACAGTGATATGTCAGGGGGAGTGTGGGGTTGAGTGATAGAAGGTAATACACCTGTAAAAAATCGATGGAGCTTTTGGAAACCTCACTTGACCTGTCAGGTAGTCAAGATTTAATGTTCTGTATGTGATGATTGTTTAGGGTAGTTTTCGTCTTTATCTACTCTGGATATTGACTGTGTTCAGCAATGCTAGTGTAGTGCTCAAGGAATATAAAGTCAATTATTGAGTATCATATATAATTGAACGATATCAGATGAGCCATAAGGGTTATGTATTTCAAGGAAGACGTGGGGTTAATGTTAAAGTAGGTAATATACCTGTTAATTATCAGCAGACCCTTTTAAAGCCTCACATGACCTCACCTAGTGGCAAAAACACTAGTAGAAATATATTGACATCATATTTGTCTCCTGCCAAGGATTACATGAACACCCGCTGTGTTGTCTCTTTATTGACATCCAGTTCCATCATGACTGTGCATTTTTATGAATATGACAGGTATATTTCTAACAGGATATCAAACATTGGTATATCTTGACTTAGTGAAGTATGGTC